>SJYX01013789.1:0-109630 GCA_006410675.1 Oreotragus oreotragus | reverse complement strand
CAACAGAGGTCCATCTAGTCAAGGCTAAGATTTCTCCAGTGGTCATGTATGGATGTGAGAGTTGGACTATAAAGAAAGCTGAGTGCTGAAGAATTAATGCTTTTGAACTGTGGTGTTGGAGAATACTCTTGAGAGTCTCCTGGACTGCAAGGAGATCCAACCAGTCCGTCCTAAAGGAAATCAGTGCTGGGTGTTCATTGGAAGGACTGATGTTGAAGCTGAAACTCCAATACTTGGCCACCTGATGTGAAGAGCTTACTCATTTGAAAAGACCCTGATGCTGGGAAAGATTGAAGGGGAGAGGAGAAGGGGACGAGAGAGGATAAGATTGTTGGATGGCATCACCAATTCAATGGACATGGGTTTATGTAGACTCTGGCAGTTGGTGATGGACAGGGAGGCCTGGTGTGTTGTGGTTCATGGGGTCTCAAAGAGTCCGACACGACTGAGTGACTGAACTGAATTGAACTGAAAGTTCGTTTTAAACTAAATTTCCCAGTTCAATAGTACTATATGTTTAGAAATCTATTTTATGTTCTAATCAAAATTAAATTAAGTCAAGAACCTTATGGAACCAAGTACATATTCTACAAGCTCCATTTTTCTTTACTGAAATGTTTAAGCAGGTTGAAATATAAATAAGCTTTTTTAAACACACTTGACTTTTAAAAGAATTTTTTTTCAACCATGACTATTTCTTAAAAGAAGGAAAAATATTAGTGACTTATGTTTATTAAATGGATTTCAAGGTCATCAACTCATGATTCACTTAAATGAATTCAAAGAGGTTGACTAATGGTTTTATACTTTCTGTCTAGACTAGAAGCTTAAAAAGCACACCTGTGACTCTCCAAGCCTCTGCTAAATTATGTCTGGTAAGACAGTTTTGTAAGAAGAAGAAAAACTCATCACCCACAATACCCACAAGTATGAATCTATAGATGGGAAGCCAAGAGTCATCATTGCATGTGATTTCAGCAGAGCTTCCCAAAAGCTTTTGGCCTTTGTGCAAATATGCAGAATGTATATTCCAGCAGGAGCTCAGGGAGGGCTGATTGTGGGAAGGAAAAAAAAGTGTGAACCATCTGTTAGTTTCCACTCCATAAATTCCTACCATCCTTCTTCATAAATCAATTCCATGGGCCTTGAGTCTTTCTCTTCCCTGACACTCCCAACGTTTGAGGGTCTATCTTTCTCCCAGTTTAACATTTGAGAAAGACTGGTGTTCAAGCAGTAATTCTGAGTGTATTCATTGTGTTTTAAGCTAAAATGCAGTAGATTTCTTTTATCTTATCTGATTGGATAACTACTGATTTATTAATTCATTGGAAACTATTCATTCCAAGATTGCCAAACTATAAAAATCAATAAAATAATTCTTTCAGTCATTAAAAATATTGGTAGTGGTTTTTCAGCTTTGGTCTTCAGAGGCTGAACAGTTATATCCAAGAAGTTGTACTGGTTCTTCCCAATTACAACATAAAAGGAGTCTGAAGTCCACTTACACCACTTACCTTTAAATCACCCATTAGTTCCAGAGGCATCTCTGTGACTTAATAGATGAGGCAGACACGCAAATAACTAATACAATAGAAGACAACACAATAAAATCTATTGAGTGCATTTGAACAAATATCACAAAGAATTAGCATTTGCATTGTACATTAAAATCAAAACAGGGTTTTGACAGAAAATATGAAAGCAAAAAGGGGCAAGAAGGTAAGTGAAGGAAAAGTTGAAAGAAAATTCACAGAAGCTTAGAAGTAGAAGCATGTTTTAAGAACAAGTCCCAGAATGTAGACTCTTTGTTTTTGGTTTCCTACAAGCTTTTTGTTTCTCCCTCCCTCAGGAATTGTTCGGCCAGGATAGACGCAGCATTGGAAAGAATAGGTCTGCAAGATCTAGAAAAGGCTTCTCCTCTGATGTAAGTATGCTTGTCATCCAAACAGGACCATGAGACAAGGGTATTAAATACCGTCAATGTTAATATAGATATTGATTGCAAGAGTCATTCAGAGGTAGCAAGAGTCCTCAGTTTGATTTGCTCATTCTTCTTTTACCATTTCTATTCTCCTAGTCCCTAAAATTTTCTCAAATTGATAAGTTCAGAGGGAACAAAAGATATAACCAGATCACAATTCACTGGAGCTTTTATTGCCTCTCAAGTAAAATGAAGGGGTTGGCATAGAAGGTCATGAACGTTCTTTCAGGTTGTAATGCTGTTGGATGCTACAAATACAAATATAGTCAGCATTTAATCCATCTCTCATCTTTCCTCTCTCCTTTCCTCCCTCCTATTCTGTCTTTCTTTCTCAGTCATAGATATTTATTTTATACATTAAAATGACATGTATTTTTGACAACAATGATTTTTAAAAACGACTTAATCTTTAGGCT
Organism: Oreotragus oreotragus; assembly: GCA_006410675.1. NCBI lineage: Eukaryota > Metazoa > Chordata > Mammalia > Artiodactyla > Bovidae > Oreotragus > Oreotragus oreotragus. The sequence goes on along the minus strand of SJYX01013789.1, from coordinate 107,233 downwards.
AGTCTGACATTTTTATCCAGAGGCATTTTATCCCTAAGTGAATATTCTTGTAGTATATTTACGTATTTAGCCTACTAATCAATATAAAAATGTCATGTATATATGTGTATGTGTATCATGGTACACATATAAATCACTTGTGAAGAGAGTCTAATATAAAAGAGTGAAAATGAAACTCGCTGTCATGTCCGACTCTTCACAACCCCATGGACTATACAGTCCATGGAATTCTCCAGGCCAGATTACTCAAGTGGGTTCAGTTCAGTAGCTCAGTTGAGCCTGACTCTTTGCAACCTCCATGAAGTGCAGCACGCCAGACCTCCCTGTCCGTCACCAACTGCCAGAGTCCACCCAAACCCACGTCCATTGAGTCAGTGATGCCATCCAACCATCTCATCCTCTCTCGTCCCCTTCTCCTGCTGTCAATCTTTCCCAGGATCAGAGTCTTTTTAAATGAGTCAGCTCTTCACATCAGGTGGCCAAGTATTGGAGTTTCAGCTTCAACATCAGTCCTTCCAATGAACACCCAGCACTGATTTCCTTCAGAATGGACTGGTTGGATCTCCTTGCAGTCCAAGGGACTCTCAAGAGTCTTCTCCAACACCACAGTTCAAAAGCATTAATTCTTCAGCACTCAGCTTTCTTTATAGTCCAACTCTCACATCCATACATGACTACTGGAAAAACCTTAGCCTTGACTAGATAGACCTTTGTTGACAAAGTAATGTCTCTGCTTTTGAATATGCTGTCTAGGTTGGTCATAACTTTCCTTCCAAGGAGTAAGCATCTTTTAATATCATGGCTGCAGTCACCATCTGCAGTGATTTTGGAGCCCAGAAAAATAAAGTCAGCCACTGTTTCCCCATCTATTTGCCATGAAGTGATAGGACCGGATACCATGATCATCGTTTTCTGAATGTTGAGTTTTAAGCCAACTTTTCCACTCTCCTCTTTCACTTTCATCAAGAGGCTCTTCTTCACTTTCTGCCATAAGGGTGGTGTCATCTGCATATCTGAGGTTATTGATATTTCTCCCGGCAATCTTGGTTGCAGCTTGTGCTTCCTCCAGCCCAGTATTTCTCATGATGTACTCTGCATATAAGTTAAATAAGCTGACAGACAATGTACAGCCTTGACGTACTCTTCCTATTTGAACCAGTCTGTTGTTCCATGTCCAGTTCTAACTATTGCTTCCTGACCTGCATACAGGTTTCTCAAGAGGCAGGTCAGGTGGTCTGATATTCCCATCTCTTTCAGAATTTTCCACAGTTTATTGTGATCCACATAGTCAAAGGCTTTAAATAGATGTTTTTTCTTCTGGAACTCTCTTGTTTTTTCGATGATCCAGTGGATGTTGACAATTTGATCTCTGGTACCTCTGCCTTTTTTAAAACCAGCTTGAACATCTGGAAGTTCATGGTTCACGTACTGCTGAAGCCTGGCTTGGAGAATTTTGAGCATTACTTTACTAGCATGTGAGATGAGTGCAATTGTGCAGAAGTTTGAGCATTCTTTGGCATTGTCTTTCTTTGAGATTGAAATGAAAACTGACCTTTTCCAGTCCTGTTGCCACTGATGAGTTTTCCAATTGCTGGCATATTGTGAGCAGTACTTTCACAGCATCATCTTTCAGGATTTGAAATAGCTCAACTGGAATTCCATCACTTCCACTAGCTCTGTTTGTAATGAGCAAAAACAAGACCGGGAGCTGACTGTGGCTCAGATCATGAACTCCTTATTGCCAAATTCAGACTGAAATTGAAGAAAGTGGAGGAAACCACTAGACAATTCAAGTGAAAGTGAAGTCGCTCAGTCGTATCCGGCTCTTTGCGACCCTGTGGACCGTAGCGCACCAGGCACCTTTCTCCATGGGATTTTCCAGGCAAGAATACTGGAGTGGGTTGCCATTTCCTTCTCCAGGGAGACAATTCAGGTATAACCTAAATCAAATCCCTTATGACTATACTCTAGTGGGTAGCCTTTCCTTTCTCCAGGGGATCTTCCCAACCCAGGGGTCAAACCCAGGTCTCCCACATTGCATGTTGATTCTTTACCAGTTGAGCCACCAGTGAAGTCCCTAATACAAAATGACTAATGTCAAATGTGATCAACATCCCTATTCAACCCAGAAAGAATATGAGAGTTTGCTCTGAGAAAGGAAAGTCTAATAGTTAGTCATTTCAGTAGCATTCCTAAGGCTCATCAGAACTCTTGCCTCCAGGATTGTGATTCAGAGCAGTGGTTAGATCAAGTGTAGGGATTTTATTCTAATGGACACTGACCATTAGACTAACACTTTAACATTAACATAAGACTTCCTCAGTCCTCATGGGAAAATTCAATAAATGTTTAGCACCCTTGCAGAAGTGGCAATCCTGAATCCAGTCCACAAGGGCCCCATGAAACTTTCAGAACTGGTTTCATTGGGGTTGATAACATGTAAGTATAGTATAAACCCAGGCCCCGGGCACTCTACTTCCACTTAGGAGTCCAAATACTCACTTCTGAAAGGTTGGACTCCACACTCTCAAAAAAATTCTGATTTGTGCTGCTTCTTAAATGCTGAATGTTTGGAAGGAAGGTGAGAATTGAACTATGCAAAAGTGAATATGCTGATTTAGCCCATTAAGGAGAAATACCCTGGAAGGCTGGGGAAGCACAGGTAATAATCAGTTAAATGAGTCATACAAAATGAATCCCAAATAACTTTGTATGTCATACAAGTAAGGACATTTCTCTCAAACATATTAAATGTAACTAACTCATTAAAGATATTTGGATAATATGGTGAGACTATTTGGATAATACAATGAGAATTAATAGCAGTAGACTAGCCTGTGACAAAATGAACCCTTACAAACAGGATAATCTGTTTATAGGAAATTTCATAAACTGCAAGAAAGATTTACTTAGCAATGTCTGTACCACTGTAGAAAAAATTATATGGAAATCCTCATTCAGCAAATCTCACTAGTCCCAATACTTGTAGATATATTAAATTTTCTGACTCTGAGAGTTTTAACAAACTTTGCCTTACATTCTAGCATCTTGTATGTAGGTTAGTAATATATGTTCCTGGGAGAGATACTTAATTTCCACTAGAGCAAAGCAAAAAATTATTTTCTAATCAAAGAAACCACACTGTAAACATACCCTTGAAATTAAACTAAGCAAATTTTATAGGCTTGTTGGATTAGACTAGCCTTTAATTAGAACTATTACTTCTCTGATGATTAAATTATGAGTTGTCAGCATTTCCTTACATTTAGTAATTAACAACTTGATCAGGAAATTTTACTTTCAGCTAAGGCTTGATAAGGAAAGGCCATCATTTAATTATAACAGCAGTAACAACCACCTCATTGAAGATGCAACAAAAATTCCTAAAATTACCCAAGAATTCAGTTTTTATACCTTTCTCAGTGTTATCCATTTCAGGTGCATATTGGTTAATTTTAGGTTGTTAGTACTTGATACAGGCTTCCCCAGTGCCTCTCTGGCACTAAAGAACCCAAATTCAACACATTAAATGCAAGAGACTTCAGTCTGATCCCTAAGTCGAGAGGATCCCCTGGAGGGAGGGCATGGCAACCCATTCCAGTCATTTTCGCCTGGAGAATCCCGTGGACAGAGGAGCCTGATGGGCTATAGTCCATAGGGTCTCAAAGAGTCAGACACGACTGAAACAACTGAATGTGAGCAGATAGAACATAATATAAGCTGTGCTTGTATGTCATTCATATTAAAAATCAAGTTTAAAATAACTTCAAAAATAAGATTTTTATGTTTCCATTAACATTTTGTACATAGAAATGGTTAATAGTGACAAAGTAAAACTAGTAAAACTATACTATACATACAGTGATTATAGAAACTAATAGATTATCAATTTGGTATTTCAGAGTCACAGCCAACGTACTGTTTCCGTCTATTCCAATTGTTTTTTGGACAAAACAATTGGCTTTGAAGCTTTAGTTAAAAAAAAAAAAGGCATAATCATATGAAGAAGCCAACATGATATTTGGAACACATTACTGTAAATTTTTAAGGCAAGACTAATTTTAAACTTTAAATTACAAAATTCTTTCGAACTATTTGAATTTCTAGGAAATATATTTTTTTAATCGCTTGTGAGTATGTAATAAATTACATATTCTCCCAGGGAGTAATTAAAGTATTAACTACATGTTTTAAACTAATTTTCCTAAGAATCAGATTAAATATTGAATAAGAGAAGAAGGACTTCCCTGGTAGCTCAAACAATAAAGCATCTGCTACAATGTGGGAGACCTGGGTTCAATCCCTGGGTTGGGAAGGTCTCCTGGAGAAGGAAATGGCAACCCGCCTCAGGATTCTTGCCTGAAAAATTCCATGGACAAGGGAGCCTGGTAGGCTACAGTCCATGGGTTTGCAAAGAGTTGGACACGAATGAGCGACTTCACTTTCACTTTCAATAGAAGAATGATGCTATGTCCAAAGGTAAGGAAAATTATTTTTCAACTTTTCTTCTTTAATACCATAGTGAAAGTGAGTGTCTTAAATATTATTAAGTACTGTCTTACAGAAATATCAACAGTCTTATAGTCATATTTGTTCTGTCCCACAGTAACTTTAAGAGGGTTTTCCAGGCTGCCCAGTGGTAAAAGAATCCACCGCCCAGTGCAGGAGCTGTAGGAGACGCTAGTTCGATCCCTGAGTTGGGCAGACCCTCTGGAGGAGGAAATGGCAACCCACTCCAGCACTCTTGCCTGGAGAATCCTGTGCACAGAGGAGCCTGGAGGGTACAGTCATTAGGGTTACAAAGTGTCGGGCACAACTGAGCGACTGAGCACGCACAGATGATAACTCTAAAATAGTGACTTAAATATCTAAATCTTAAAAGTTTGTGTTTAAATTTTAAATATGGTTGCCCTAAATTCTGAAACTATAGTTATTTCAGACAATTGAGTGAATTGTCCCAAATCAGTCGTTGAATGGTCCCATGTAGATGAAAATGAGATACAAAGTTCATGCTCTCTTCCCAAAGTTTGCAAATGTTTCTTGATTACGTAATTCAATTACTTAGCAATTTGGAAGATTAAGATGGTAAAGAGAAAGCCCCAGGAAGATACTTAAAAATATCCCATGCTAAAAAGATTATGTGCTTTAGGCTTGACAAATGTGAAGTGACATCTGCCGACCCTTTTGTAGAAAAAGATAAAGGAACTGGTTCATCAAGGAAAAAAAGAGAATTCTTACCAGGAACCAGTGAGAGGAATGACACATCATCAAAAAGAAGCAGGGCTAAGCAAGTGAATCACACGTACTGCTTTAGGAGATGAAAGGCAATGGGTTTTAATGGTTTTTAATTCATCTTATTAATATGTAGACCAAAGATAAAGAATCTTCTAGATCAAAGCCTAGAAACATAATGGAAACTAGTTGAAGACAACTAGATCTAAAAACATCTGTCAAGGGCTTAATGTGAAAAAATGAAATACTTTGGTTCTCCTAGATGATCTTTAAAAACTTTCAGCTCTATTGTCATATAATATTATATTATGAAACAAAAACAAGAAGACATGTATCCTTTCATGCTAGTACTTTTTAATGTTGAACGAAGGAAGTGTGCCTTGCCTACCCATGAAAAACTGGGCTCTGGCAAACGGCTGTAGTATAAGAACTTTAAATTACACAAAATTTTTAAATGCTGTTTCATTTTCAGGCAAGACTGCCTAAGTTTTAACATTCAAATGTGATAATTATCAGAGAAAATGTTCACTACTTTAATATTAATTGAATCATTGAGTCTATTAAAATTTGTCAACTAAATTAAAACTAACAGGCTCATATCTCTGTAATACTTTTTTCTCTGTGTTAAAATTGTTTTACATATATAGCAAAGAATCTTATTAGTGGTTGTTACCCACCACAGAATGAATAGGTAACTTTCTTTAGTGAAGATTCACTTAAATGTGGGGGCCATGAGCCCCATTACTCTATCTAAAGGATAAGTTACTTGAAAGAGATAGATCTTCCTTTTCTGTGGAGAATCACTTACACCATCTCCCTTAGTTACGTAAACATTTGCCTAGCTGTGTCATGGTTCTGTCAGAAATATATAATAAAAGCATTTTTGGTTCTGAGGCGTTTTCTTAAAAGCATGAATGTGTGCTAAGTCTCTTCAGTTATGTCCAACTCTTTGTGACTCTATCGACTGTAGCCTGAAAGGCTACTCTGTCCATGGGATTCTCCAGGCAAGAATACTGGAGTGGGTTGCCATTTCTTACTCCAGGGGGTCTTCCCAATCCAGAGATTGAACCTGTGTCTCTTGCATCTCTTCCATTAGCAGACAGATTGTTTACCACTAGTGCCACCTGGGAAGCCCCAAAGTCAGTTCACATCCAATGACTAATCTACAAAGAATATAAAACTCTAGCCTCCTTGTGCCAAATCTGGATAATCTGAAGGACCACTTCAGTTCCAGAGCCACTCCTGAGACTATCACTGGAGCCATAACATAGCTCCACTTATTTCTCTGCCCACTTCTGTCACCTCCTTTTTTCCTAGAAGAATGCTCCGTAATACTTATCCCATATACTAATCTCTTTTGAGTTCCTGGGGAACCCATTCTGAGATATAGATAGAAATAAGAATGATAAATTTTTGTGGATTTCACAGGTTTTTTTTTTTTTTACATTCCTGAGAAAATACTACTTAGGGAAAATTTTATAACACAAGTTAAGATGACAATTTTAGAATTTGGTTTTAGAGTCTGAAGAATATTTGGTTTAGATTTAAATGATTCTAAAAGGAAGTTTGGAAGACGAAAACAATTATATTATTGTTTTCAGTAATTCTAGATATAGAATAATGAGTTTGATTCCTGGGACAGGAAGATCTCCTGGAGAAGGGAATGGCTCCCCACTCCAGTATTCTTGCCTGGGTAATCCCAGAGACAGAGGAGTCTGGTGGGCTACAGTCCATTGGGTCCCAAAGAATTGGACACAATTTGAGCAGCTACGCGTGCACAAAGACATTGGTATAACAGTATAAGGTTGACTTTTCAAAGGACGCATTATAAATTTGAGGTTCTGTCATAGAGCGATTTTGTCTAATGTACCAAGGGAAGGAAGAAATTTGCCTAGCCTTTTTATTTCCAATAATCTGTAATTTTACAAACAGACTTAATTGTATAAACTTATAATTGGACACACTTCTTGGATTTACGTTTAATTGGAGTTTTATAGGAAAAATTGATAATTAGGCAATTTAAATATAATTTCCTGAAATACTTTAAGGTTATTTTTGCATCCTGGCAGTTTGAATGACCTTTGCTCAGGAACTTCCCAGAAATACTTTCTTTGAAAGAAATTGAATCTATCTACTAATTGTCTCATTTAAATTTATTTCTTGATTTGTGGAAACAGTTTTTGAAATTTTATGAAATGATGCTCACTTCCATAGCTCCTAGAAATGCACACTTTTTTCTAAAATGTTAAGTTCTGTCTGCAATATACATTTTAAAATGTAAAAAAAATCATGCTCCTAAAATCATGTCTGCATTATCAGTTTAATGTTGATTTTAATTATAATGCCTAAATATGCATCCATTCTTCTAATTAAAATAATGATTAAAACATGTTCTGAAAAATATATTTTTATATTTTGGTTTAGAGCAGTAAATGTATGACTTTCTTAAAACATGGTGATTGAACTCTTATACCATCTACATATTTGTAGTATTTATGAATAATTAATTCAGATGAGATTGAATAATAAAATGAAATCCACAGTGGAGTTAAATTTTTATTACAATTTTGGATATACCATCCCTTAAAAGAGAGTGAGAATGGTAGTGTGTCATGAAGAACACATGGATTTCACTACTTAATAGCTTTCTGAATGTGGACAGTTTACTTCAATTCTAAACCTCAACTTTACATAGAGATTGTAGCTCACAATGTGACAGTGAGATTAATTGGGATAGTATTGATATAAGGAAAACGCTTAGCAATACAAAATGCCTGGCCCATAGTCAGGATTTTAAAAATTATAACAATCATTAACATTTGCATCAGAACACCTGGATTCCTGTCTCTGTCATTAGCAGCTGCTGCTGCTACTGCTGCTGCTAAGTCGCTTCAGTCGTGTCCGACTCTGTGCGACCCCATAGACAGCACCCACCAGGTTCCCCTGTCCCTGGGATTCTCCAGGCAAGAACATTGGAGTGGGTTGCCATTTCCTTCTCCAATGCAGGAAAGTGAAAAGTCAAAGTGAAGTTGCTCAGTCATGTCCAACTCTTCACGACCACATGGACTGCAGCCTAACAGGCTCCTCTGTCCATGGGATTTTCCAAGCAAGAGTATCGGAGTGGGTCGCCACTGCCTTCTCCGTATCATTAGCTATGGGTCCTAAATCCTCTAACTTGGGTTTTTGTCATGAGGAATATGAGGAATTAATAATACCTGGCCTTCTGTACAAGATTGTCTTGAGGATTAAATGAGATAGTAGATATGAGAGTGAAATGTTNAAGAGACAGCCACTGCCTTCTCCGTATCATTAGCTATGGGTCCTAAATCCTCTAACTTGGGTTTTTGTCATGAGGAATATGAGGAATTAATAATACCTGGCCTTCTGTACAAGATTGTCTTGAGGATTAAATGAGATAGTAGATATGAGAGTGAAATGTTAATCACAATGATCCTAATTTTTCAGATGAGGAAACTAAAGGCTAATTATTGGAAGCGAACTGTCAAAGGCTGGATTGCTAGCAAGTAGTAGAGCCCAGAGTTGAAACCAAACCTTCAGTCCCTGAACACAGGACTTGGTTCAGTTCATTTTATCACACAGCTGCTTCTCATAAAGTTTTTAAGCACTTTCTTTGCATGGGCCAAGATTGTTCCCTGGGGTAGGATTAAGCCAAAAAAAGAAATGAAAGAGCCTCAGCTGCTGGGGTGAAAGGGCACAGGAGTGGAGAGTAGGGACAGCTAATATACTAACCATTCTGTTCCTAATAATAGTTCTCCCAGCATCCTGAATTCAAAGCTCTGAAGTCAATCTTTGACTTTCCCTTCATCATCCACAGTTGTGTTTCCAATCCCAGCCATTTCTCCTTTTAAAATGATTCTATTCAGTTCAGTTCAGTTCAGTTCAGTTTCCCTCCCAGCATCAGAGTCTTTTCCAATGAGTCAACTCTTCACATGAGGTGGCCAAAGTACTGGAGTTTCAGCTTTAGCATCAGTCCTTCCAAAGAAATCCCAGGGCTGATCTCCTTCAGAATGGACTGGTTGGATCTCCTTGCAGTATTATCCCTCTTTTTATCCCGATTTCCACTGCTATCATTTCTACATACTGTTTTATGCCTAGATAGAGCAAACAGCCAGATAACTTCCTCTGCCAAGTTATCCTCAGCAATATTGCTAGACCACTCTTACAAAGACTTCACTTTTAAGAACTGTGAGGACTGGGATTATACAGGAGTGGGCTGGAGCTGGCATGTACCAGCTGGCAAGACTAGACTGTACACATTTCAATTCTGAATTCAGTGTGAGTAGCTTGAAGCTGGCTGTGGTGTGAGTATTTATGCCACAGAAGTCAGTGAATATTACCAGTCAGGGCCCATTTCCCCCAAGACAGCCAGTTGTTAAACATTTAGCAGCCCTGACTATATCTGACATATTCACTCCTCATAGATCCTCTGCATGGTACTAATAAATATATATACTAAAGAAATTAGGAGAAGGCAATGGCACCCCGAATCCCAGGTACGGGGAAAGCTGGTGGGCTGTCGTCTATAGGGTCGCACAGAGTGGGACACAACTAAAGCAACTTAGCAAGCAAGCAAGCAAGCAAGCAAAGAAATGAAGGGCTTCCTTGGTGGCTCAGACGATAAAGAATCTGTCTGTAGTGTGGAAGACACAGGTTTGATCCCTGGGTCAGGAAGATCCGTTGAAGAAGGAAAAGGCTACCCACTCCAATATTTTTGCCTGGAGATTCCCATGGAAAGAGGAGCCTGGGGGGCTACAGTCCATGGAGTCACAAAGGGTCAGACATGACTGAGCAGCTAACACAGACAAAGAAATTAAGTAAAATCACTCAGCTCCTCAAAAATACATACATGTTCATCCACCACAGTCCATAGTCCAACTCTGCTGCCTAACTTTCTAGACCTGTTTAACTGGTTCTTTCTTACAGAGCTAACCTTTTTAATTCTCCTGTTAAGACCCATGCCACTTATACTGGTAAGCCCCTACTGGCATTGGCGGGATCTATGACGAGCCCAACCGCACTCATGCCCTGACTACCACATAGAGAGATTTCTCTCTCTCCTACTTTTTCAGATTTCTAGTATTCTCAAACCTCTTGATCTCTACAGATTTTGTCCAATTATTTGGCATATATTTCTCTTGTATTCTTTCATTCCTGTAACTATAGCACAAATGGTTTGCAAGCAGCATCTATGTGGTTTGTATTTCCAGAATCAGGTAATTCATAGTCAAATTCAAGAAGCTCAGCTAGCCCACGGGTTTCCAAACACTTTTCTGTGATCTGATATTATTGTTCTGGTTCAAAACATTCTTCCAAGATTAATGCTGGGCTTCTCATTTTTGAAGCAGTTGGTGGCCCTATCGCACTCATAGTCCTCATGTGGAGAGAACAAGTGAGCCCCCTTCCTGCAGCCCTCGCTGGCCAGTTACCAGCTGTAACTAAAGGCATGGCTTGGACTGCCTCCATTTTTCTAGAATATTCCTAATAAAATTGATTTTTTTTTCTATTTTTGGTCAGCATTCTCATGTGAAAAAGTATGTTCTAAGTTTAACTGTGAAAAAAGAAACTATATAATATAGGAAAAAGATTGGAAAAATAAGTTCTACTTCGTAATACATAATAAAAAAATAGATTCCCAAATTGACAGCTGTTCAAAAAACAATTACACGTAGGAATGCCTTAAATATGTTATTATATTATATATTTATCCATTTTAATAATATTTGCCCTTTGTATGCCACGTATACAATGTGAGTGACACCTCCTGGCTCAATTCAGGGCAATATGAGGTTTATAAGGAAGGACTAGTAATTCATCTGCAAATAAGACTCTATTTAGACTGTAAATGGTTGAAGGTTTACAGTGTGGTTTGCTAAAAACCCAAAGGATACAAAGATATTGGTTTGACCAAAAAGCTTGTTTAGGTTTTTCCATAACATCTCACAGAAAAACCCAAATGAACTTTTTGGCTAACTTAATAGATCAGATAATGTTCCTTTCCTCACATGTTTTACCATCTAATGAGGGAGACAGGCCGGGAGGCTACACACTAACTGTAAAGCGAAGAACTCACTATAAGTTCAGATTCACCAAGCCATCACTTTTTTCACTTAAAATAATCAATAAACGCATCATCATTTACTGAGCTGCAGCACAATTAGGCAGTTAGGAGCACAGACGGAAGAGCTGGAATTTCAGCTCCGTTGCTAGAGGGCTTGTGAACTTTGCCAGTTTTCTCAGCCTCTCAAATACCTACATTTCCTCCTGTGGAAACTGTGGGGAATAATGACAGCATCTACCTCGTAGGGGTGTTTGTTGTTACTATTTAGTCCTAGGAGTGTTAGGAGGTTCTAAATAAGTTAACACTTGGAAATGTTTAGCACAAGGTCTGGCACATGGTAAGTGCTAGATAAATGTTGATTAAGTACCTATTGTGGTGCTTAGAGATGTTTATTTTTTTTGTCCTGTTTGATTTATCATTCTTAACATATTTCATCTATTTAGAAGAGTTTAGTCAGTTTATGTTGTTTGGGTTCATTCGGGGATAGGATAAAGGAACATAGAGGAGAGAAAACCATCTGTATTTGTGTCATTGCTTTTCTTCACCATCAGTAGAATGAAAATGACCTCAGGATACAGTTTCTGGTTCTGGAAAAAGTGTAACAGACACTGGAGGCCCTTCACTTCCTGGAAACAACCACATCCACATGCAAGCATTTTTTTCATTGAAATGAAAATGAAATCATTTCAGTCATGAAATTAAAAACTCTTAACCAACAGGTGAGGAAATCAAAGCCAAATTTAAAGTTTGGTGGGAAAAGCCTTGAATTACGAATCCAATGTCCATTTGCTTCTACTGGATTAGATGATTTACAACAAAAACTGGAAATTTCAGTGGCACATAAACAACATGAAATCAAGGTTTCAGTGTATCTCATAATTATCTTCTGCAGTCCAAACACATTGACAGAATAGATAGGTACAAATACTTTTAGAAATTTTCCCAGAGTCTAATGGGAAAAAGTATTGGAACAATAATAAAAAAAGACTTCGGTGTTTGCTGCATTGTCCTTATACTAAGAGAGAAAACAAGAACCAAGACACAAAATAATTATGTATCCACCTCTGATGTATTTAAAGGAGCAACTGACCCTTTATATGTTGTTATAGCTATATGCACAATATTCCATAATTATTTATTCAGGCATAACATAATAGTTATTTTGACTTCTTCTTGTTTACTTTTTTATCCTATGGATTTGAGGCAGACTTTTCCTGTAAAAGGAATGCTAATCTTGAGTCACTGGCAACAATCAAGCAGTTATAATCTCCTCTCACTTTCAAGACTGAATCCACATATTTAACTTCTGCCACAATTCCCTACCTGTTGGAAATGATTCTTTTGAGATGTGATCCAAAAAATAACTTTCATTGATTTCATTTAAGGTACTAGAAAATGCTGTAATAAACTATCTAAAATAACTTCTCAGAAACTCTGAGCAAAATAGACAGCTTTATTTTTACAAAAGCCATTTTAAAATACAGGAAAAAGAAAAAGTGATTCCATGAAAGTACATGAGGTATAAAGTGAGTATATCTCTCATTCTTTTGCTTCTTACCTGCTGAGATTTTTTTTTTTAATGAAACAATAACATTCACATGATTAACCCTGCTGCTGCTGCCGCTGCTAAGCCACTTCAGTCGTGTCCGACTCTGTATGACCCCATAGACGGCAGCCCACTAGGCTTCCCCGTCCCTGGGATTCTCCAGGCAAGAACACTGGAGTGGGTTGCCATTTCCTTCTCCAATGCAGGAAAGTGAAAAGGGAAAGGGAAGTCGCTCAGTCGTGTCCGACTCTTAGCGACCCGATGGACTGCAGCCCACCAGGCTCCTCCATCCATGGGATTTACCAGGCAAGAGTACTGGAGTGGGGTGCCATAAAGAAAGAAGAAAGGGCTAATAAAACACAAGAAAATAAATAAAAATATATTGAAGCTAAATATACCAATAATTAACAATGTAAAAGAACTAAATACTTCAATTATAACTCAAGGATCACTAGAACGAATTAAATAACAACTAATGGTTCCAGAATCACTTGGATGGTGACTGCAGCCACGAACTCAAAGATGCTTGCTCCTTGGAAGGAAAGCTATGACAAAGCTGACAGTGTATTAGAAAGCAGAGACATCATTTTGCAGTGAAAAACATATGCTTACAAGAGAAACATCAAAAAACACATAAGCATCCAAAAATGTTTCTAAAAAAACATTTAAAAAATAGATAATGTTATACCACACAGACATAAACTGTAAGAAGCAATATACTTGCATTGCTATGCTTATGTAGCTGAATCAGACAGAATAAGGTTTTAGGCAGAACCGTTACTAGAAATAGAGACATTTCATTATGGTGGAAGTGTAAGTCCACCAAAAAAAAAAAATGTAAAATTCAAATTTGTTATGCACATCGTAACATAGCCTCAAAGTATATAAAGCAAAATTTGACAAAAATTTAAAGGACAAACAGACAAATATGTAACCACAAGGGTAGATTTTAATACACTTAGCAACTGATGCAGCAAGGAGATACACAGTAAAGTCATAGACAATTTGAATAAGACATTTAGCAGACTGACCTAATAGCAGAACACCTCACCTCAAACTTCAAAATATGCATCATTTTAAGCGTATATAAAACATTTATCAAAACTGACAATATGCTAAATAACAAAGCAAATCACAACAAATTCAAAATAATTGAGTACTATAGGACTAAGCTAGAAGTCAATACCAAAAATACTATTTTTAAAACCCCAGATACTTTGAAGGATACTTTGGGAATACACTTCTAACTAGCCCATGAGTTGAACATGAAATATACCACGCTAAAAAATGTTTTGAGCTGAATCATAATAAGCATATGATATTTCAAATCTTGTGTTATGCAAGTAGCGTGTGAGTGCTCAGGCCCTCGACTCTGCCACCCTGTGGGCTGTCGCCTGCCAGGCTCCTCTGTCCATGGGATACTCCAGGCAAGAATGTTGGAGTGGGTTGCCATGCCTTCCTCCAGGGCATCTTCCCAACCCAGGGATCAAACACAGATCTCTTAGGTCTCATGCATTGACAGGCAGGTGCTTTACCACTACCACCACCTGGGAAGCCCCGCTATGCAAGTAGAGCTGGTCAAGGAACGTGTGTCGTTAAGTGCTTGCATTAGAAAAAAGACTAAAATAGATTATCTAAGTATCCATCTTAGGAAGTTAGGAAAAAGAATAATAAATTAAACCCAAAGAAAGTAGAATAAAAGAAATGATAAAAATAAGAGCAGAAATCAGTGAAATATAATAAACAAAGCCAAAAGTTTATTCTTTGAAAAGACTAATAAAATTTGTTAATCTCTGACAAGACTGACCAAGGAAAAGGAGAAAAAGGTACAAATTGTCAATAAAAGGAATGATTTATATTTTCCACCAATATTTGAAAGCAATAAAAGTCATCAAAATATTTATGCCAATTAACTTAAAATTTTAAATGAAATAGACAAATTTCTAGAAAAACACAACTTATCAACACTGACAAGTAGAAACTTAGAGTCCTATATTTCTAAATATACGTATTTCTACATCATTACATGAGTTGGATAATAATAAAAATCTTCTCACAAAGAAAAAGGAGGGAGAAGTGAACTGGTGAATTTTACTAAACATTTAAGAAATATTAAACTTATCCAAGGGCTTCCCTGTTAGCTCAGTTGGTAAAGAGCTCCTGCAATGCAGGAGACCCAGGTTCAATCCCTGGGTCGGGAAGATCCCCTGGAGAAGGAAATGGCAACCCACTCTACTATTCCTGCCTGGAAAATCCGATGGACAGAGGAACCTGGTGGGCTATAGTACCTGGCGTCACAATAGTCAGATACAATTTAGCGAATAAACCACCACCAACAAAAACTTATCCAAACTCTTCTCCAAAATAGGAAATAGGAAACACTTTCCAACTAAGTGAAATTTGATAAGAAAAAAGAATAATGAAAAGAATTTTTTTAAAATAGCTTGGGAAAGTAGGCATCTTCAATATACTTCAGATATAAATACACTGTTATGATTTTTAGAAATTATTTTTCCTTGTCCTAATTTTGAATTTTAAACAGTTCAAAAAGAAACTGCTTCTTGGTGTAACTCCATTTGTATTAATGGAATAAAGGAATTTGGGTCTTCTAAGTATTTATTTTTCATTTCAATACTTCAATAATACTTTTATTATTTATCTCCTTTCTTTTTACCTTCCCTCCTGAAGGTGGGCTTTTCTCTCCTGTGTACAAAACAGTTACCTTCATCCCTAAAATTCCCCCTCAGCCCTATAAATTCCTGGTTCCCTAGTCTGCTTTTAACCAACTAGACTTGAAAAATGAACCTACTCTTCCATCTCTAATTTTTCACATTCCATTTTGTGTTTCAGCCTCAGCAACCTGATTTCCAACTGCACCATTCCACTCAGTTTGCTTTCAGAAAAGTTACCAATAAACTCCAAATTCCCAAATGAAATGTAATTCTTTCTGTCTTTATTTTTTTCTAGATCTTTCTGCTTCATTAACTCTGCTCACTTCCACAGCTTCTCCAGACTTTTCTCCCTTGACAATAACCTCTTCTGGCTTTCTAATCACTATGTTTTTTTTGGCGCCTTCCTCCTCTGATAATAGATTTCTAAATAGATGCTCTGTTCCACTTTTTAACATATGCAATATTCTTATTTATCAAAATAATTTGCGTATCCACAATTGCTGTTCTAAAGCTTTAAAGAAACATTGTATTTTTTTAAATTGGTTGAATACTGCTTACTATTTTTACTGCAAACCTTCTTATTACTAAAAATTTAAATAGTCTATAAAGTTAATGTATGTTAGTATGTTATCACAATTCTAATTCAGTGAATTTACCTGAAAATGAATTAATTAAAATTGCTGCCAACTCTACTTTCCATTAAGTTGAAACATTCTAAGTGATTTTGATGCATCTTAATGAGTTGTGTTTTGAAAGCAGAAATAGCTACAAATTTGACGCCTATCTTGCTCATCTTTTAAAAATGTAGAATCACCTTTTTCCTTTCAAAATAAATCAGAATTTTCAGATTTTACAAAATGAGTGACAAGGCTAGTAAGCTATCTGTTACTGTCTCTCAAACCCATGAAGAGAAACTTACTAACCACTACAGCTTCAACCTCATATACAACATAGAGACTGGGATAGATTCTTTCTAGAAAAAATTCACAATTGGCCCGTTCTACACCAATAAGAACATGATTGTAATCTTCGCCTAATAGCCCAAAGCCTTTCCTTTGTAGTCACTTTGGTCTGAATTAAACAACATATGAATATACAAGTCAATAATTGGAGCTTGAGTACAATGAGGGTCCTGAAAGATAATAGAAAATTGGGGCTTTTCTACAGGAAAGTATTTAAATTAACTTGCCCCTTTGGGGCAAAAAGTTGAGGAGCAATTTTTGCATTTGTCAAACACTTGTCTTGGATTACAGTGAGCGATTCACCTCACTGTAAACTGTCAGTACATTTTAAAGTCCAAATATGTCCTCAGATTAAGAAGAAAATGTAATATGCTAATTACCATCTGTTACCAAACCAAACTTGGGTCTACTTTGCTCAACTTGCAGCAAAGCCAGTTTACTGATCCTAGGTTGTAATGAAGGAAAGTACAACATTTATTGTAAATTCAAGCAAGGAGAACAGGCAGCTAATGCTCAGAATACTCGAACTCCTAGACGGCTTTCAGGGAGAGCTTTATAAAGGCAAGGTGGGGGAGTGTATCACAGGGTACCTGATCAGTTCATGGACATTCTTCTGGTTGGTTGGTAGCGAGGTAACAGGGTGGTATTTTGGGAGTCAGTCCTCAACTCTAGTCAGTCTGGTTTTATGTATCCATTGTCAGCATGCAGTTAGCTTCTTCCACCTGGTATGATTTAAATACCTGCAAAACAACCCAAGGATTTGGCTCAGGACGTTGCCTAGAGCCCTTCTTGAGGAGGAACCAAAGATCCTTGATTTTGTTTTATGGCTGAACTATTATTGTTTTGTCTTCCTTGCCTGCTTTCCCTTGTTTCTTCATTTCTCACTTCTGTGATTAAATTTGCTCTTTGGAGTTTGGAGACAGCCTAGGAGTCTAAAGCCTCTCTACAAACAAGATACAGAGGACACAAAGGTTTGCCCCCATGAAGGTCCCTCAGGGTCCTGCTCTGGTAAATTCCCTGAAATCATTATTTACAATCACACTGTGGAAATTTACAAAATAGTAATACATATGTTGAATTCACCCAAATAAATCATTTCAATTACTGTTTGTCTTTGTCTATGAATTATAATCCCACATGGGCATTCATTGACTTGTCCCATAATTTGCAGCCTACTGGTTAATGATCTAGTCCACAAAATCAGAGAACATCAACCATTAAAATGTAGAATACTTGTTTTAAATTATCAAATCTTTTAAAAAATAATTTTAAAATGTTGTCTAATGAAAAATTATATTCTTTAATCTTTAGCTGAATTTATCTCTAATTCTTATATAATCTTATCATTGAGTGAATATAAATCATTAAGGAATGGAAATTTTCTAAGTAGGAAAGAACTCATGAATGAAAAGGAATTTGTGTGGAAAAGTTACTCTACTTGCAAAGGTATAGTTAAGCTTTTAAATAAAACTTCATGTTTGAAAGGACCTGTTATTAAATTGAAATAGAAGCTGTAATTCCTTCACTGCATTTCAATTTAGGTAACATTTCTTCACCAAATATGAGGTCTTTTTATAAAGAATTGTCTCTCCCTATATAAAATACCCAGCTGCCCTTAAGCCCTTTAAGTCACTGTAAAAGATTGGATCTGTGAGTCCAAGTTCGATGCATGAAACAGGGTACTCAAAGCGGGTGCACTGCGACAACCCAGAGGGATGGGATGGGGAGGGAGGTGGGAAGGGGGTTCGGAGTGGGGGATACATGTGCACCTGTGGCTGATTCATGTCCATGTATGGCAAAAAACTACCACGTGGCATTGAAACATGTATACTATCATGTAAGAAACGAATCGCCAGTCTATGTTAGATACAGGATACAGGATGCTTGGGGCTGGTGCACGGGGACGATCCAGAGAGATGATATGGGGTGGGAGGTGGGAGGGGGGTTCAGGATTGGGAACTCATGTACACCTGTGGTGGATTCGTGTCAATGTATGGAAAAACCAATACAGTGTTGTAAAGTAAAATAAAAATAAAAAAAAGAAAGTAAAAGTAGTTCCTATGCAGGTAGAAAAAAATATATATTGTAAAGTAATTAGCCGTCAATTAAATAAATTGATTTAAAGAAAGGAAAGAAAAAAAAATTGGTCGGTGAAGGGCAAATACGTGCAGTGGCAACATAACCAGATCCTAGGAAGGAACTCAGTAATTCCAATTCAGATAAGTCTTAGTAGAATAAAGCATGTTTTAAAAATGAGGTTGCCTTTTGAAAGGTCCACATCTCATAAGATAAAGATAGAATAAAGGATGCCATAACAGTGTTTACCACGCCCGCCTAAGGTGGATTTGAGCCTTTGCAAGAGGTTTGCGGACTATCTGCTTCCCATTAGTGATAGAGCAAAGCACATGAGGCAGCTCCTACCTCTGCCTCCCTCCCCACTTTGGTTCACCCCTGTCAGTCTTCACCACAACACATTGCTCTCTTAACTGACATGAACAGGAGGGCTCCACTGTGAAACCTTATCTTTTGACAATGGCTTTCTGAAAATCAAGCAGAACCAGGATAAGATGAATGAGGCAGGAAAGAAAATTGAATCAGAGTATAATTTTGCTAACCCTAGCCTTGCCTTCCTTCCATCCCAGGTTTCTTGTCGGGCCCTGGGCACATAAGAGAAGGGGCTATATGTGTCTAGGGTTTCTTTTACCCTTTCAACTCCCACATGCTTCTGTCTCCCCATCTTACTAGTCACCACACCACAACTCTCTTCAAGGCAAATCCCTGTTTCCTATTAAAAAAGACTTTCTCAGGTTCTGACCACCAGCAAACTGAATTCTGCCAAAATGGCTAAATTGAAGTAATGACTGTAATAAATTAATCCATTCTAATGGAAATGGATAGAAAAGCCTGAAATTGCCTTCCATCCTCCTCAAATAAACACGTTTTAGTAATAATTTGGAATAGTAAAAGATAATTTCTGGCCAAATAAAAAAGGAAAAGATCAGGGAATTAAACAGACCATGAATATCTTCTCCTCCTCTTTTCTCCTCTTATAACTTACATCTTTTCTGGTAAGGTAGGCATGCTGTTGTAGAGAAGCTAAATACTAGAATTTGAAACCCTCTTGTAACTCACAAAGTGTATTTCCTAGAGCAAGTCCTTATTCTTAAAACTTAAGCTCATCAACTATAAATGGAGTTTAAAAATTATCTAATCATAGAATTGTGTGGATCAGGTTGGTTTTATGTAAATCTAACAACTGTTATAAAAATAAAAACTTTTCTTTTGTAATTTGAATAGTCTTATCAGAAACCCCACTGGTGCCATTGTCTGTGTCTGACTTATGGGACATGAGGATATTTTTTTCTAGTTTTAACCAGTAAGCAATAAGATTCTTCACTGCCACATTTTAAAATTTATTACAGTTTTCACTCTTTACAACTGATAACATTTTCCTAATGACTACATGTCAGACATGGTTTATAATAAATAACCAGGCAAGAATAACTAAAAGCAAAATCTTGGCATGTGGCCAAGCTGTCATCATTGAAACTGGGTTTATGTGAAGAGAAATGGTTAAATTTCCAGACAGTCCAAGAGCAGAAATACATTCTCCATATGCCAGGCAGGCAGCAAAGAAATTAAAGCTTAGTAATAATATATCTGCAACCTCTGGCGCAACTGTGGGAAACATGGAAGAAATAGGGCAGATACACTCATTTCAGGAAAGCTATTAGAAAAGATTAACACTAAATAAAATGTTGGAAAGTCATAATGTGGAAAGGTAAAATCATGAATAGTTAGTGATCAAATCTCTTAGTAGTCATAGTAGTGGCCCATGGTTAACTTGACATGTAGCTATTTTGAAAGGCATACAGGCATAAGTTGACCAATACAGCAACGCTTACTAACAAAGTATAATTACCTATTTTATTTTAAAGTCTCTAGCAATCGTTTCTTCTCACTGATTATTAATCTAAATAATTTCTTAGGCAATAAAAAAATACAATGGCTGGTTAGCTCAAGGGCACACAATCCTAAAAAAAAAAAAAAAACTAAGAAACATATTTCTTGTAACCATTTTTGATATTGCTAAAAGAGATAAGGATAATTGTATCCCCTTCAAACATCTTTCTTGTTTGGAACACGTTCTTCACATTAATTTAAAACATCTGTAATCATGTTAGATGCTGCCCTCTGGCTTAAAAAAAATCTATTATAGAAAAACATGATTTCATTCAAATGTTAAAGTAGATGAAAATTTATTTTTGAAATAGGATCTCCTTCACTATCCCTTATTTCCATGGTGAAATCACTTATCTAGAAGAGTCATGAACTCTTTTTATAAGAAAAAAAGTTCATGAGGATTCATGTCATCATCTGTGACCCATTATCTTTCCAAAAACATACTGACAACTTTGCTTTGACTATAAGAGATCATTTCAACTACTGTAAAAGAATAAAAACTATAAGGCTAGATTAATGAAAAATGTGTGTGTAAAAAAGTTTCTTATAGCTTTTTTATAAAAATCAGATTGTGCTTAGATAATATAAATCTTACTTTTACATCTTTTATCCAATGACTCCAATGTTAAAAATTATTGTGGTTTCTCTTTTTCTTCTTTTTTCTTCAGGTGGAACATGGTTTTACCTAAGGCCAAAGAATCTCTTCCATTCTTATTTCTGCTCTTCGAGCTATGAATACTGTCACACTTATTGTGGGAAATCGTCGTGTTCTTCTATTGTGAAATTTTAGGTTAATTACTTGAGTGCATTAAAAAACTAATGGCTAACCAAAAATAGTGATTTTCTCTCAAAGGATAAGAAATATCTCTCTTCAAATCTTAAAAATATACAATAAATTTGCAGATGTCTCAGGGAGAGAGAAAAGCTGGCGTGGTAGATTATAAAGCAGAACATCTATGAGATTTGGATGTGATGACAGAGTTTTAAAAAATGGAATTAAGAATCAAGAAAATCAATGCATATCAAGTAAATATGCAATATTAGAACAGTACAAATGTGGCCAAATAAAAAGCCAGTGGTCATAGTAAACAATTTCTTCCAACAACACAAGAGAAGACTCTACACATGGATATCACCAGATGGTCAAACCAAACTCAGATTGATTATATTCTTTGCAGTCAAAGAAGGAGGGGCTCTACACAGTCAGAAAAAACAAGAATGGGAGCTGATTGTGGCTCAGATCATAACTCCTTATTGCCCAATTCAGATTTTAATTGAAGACCATTAAACCGTTCGGGTATGACCTGAATCAAATCCCTTACGATTATACAGTGGAAGTGACAAACAGATTCAAGGGATTAGATCTGATAGACAGATATGTCAATGTATGCCAAAACCAACAGAGTACTGTAAAGTAAAATAAAGTAAAATGGAAGCTCTAAAAAAGAAAAATAATAATAATAAAATAAATAAATAAAAATAAAATTAAAAAAAAAAAGCCTCCCAATGTTATGAAGCAGTTCTCAGCTCTAGTCTAAGGCCAGATATTTTAACCATAGGAAGTCCCCTACATACAAACCTTCAAGCTGTGAATTTTAAACGGTGTGAGCATGTATGGCAGCCCTTGCAGGCCATGCTGTTGAACTGCACTACTATACTTTTCAAGCAACTGTACCACAAGATTAAACATGCTTTCTTTATTTTGTGTGATTTTATGTACATATTATTTGTGTGTAAGGTATTATAAACCTATTATGGTACCATTAGCTGATTGTGTTAGTTGAGTACCTAGGCTAACTTGGACTTATGAACAAATTGGATTTACAAGTGCGTTCTCAGAATGGAACTCATTCATAAGTAGGAGACTTACTGTATTTATATATCTAGTCTACTATACTTTTCAAGCAACTGTACCACAAGATTAAACATGCTTTCTTTATTTTGTGTGATTTTATGTACATATTATTTGTGTGTAAGGTATTATAAACCTATTATGGTACCATTAGCTGATTGTGTTAGTTGAGTACCTAGGCTAACTTGGACTTATGAACAAATTGGATTTACAAGTGCGTTCTCAGAATGGAACTCATTCATAAGTAGGAGACTTACTGTATTTATATATCTAGTGATACACACACATACAAAGATAATAATGTATCAGAGAAAGTATCATTGAAAATGACTGTATTAGTTGACCAGTCAGACAAATGTATTCAATAACCATATACTGAGTCTCTACTATGTGTCAGATTTTATTCTATGTGCTGAGATGCAAATGCCAACAAATCAGTAGAATTTCTATTATAATGGCAGGAAAGAGGTTTTGAACAAGTGAGCAATTTAAGTGTAAACAAGTGCTCTGGAGAAGGCACTTAATGTGTAGAATGACTTAATATAAAATTTATCTCACTATATAGAATAAAGACAAAATTAACAGACTTACACATATAAAATAAACTGCTGCTACATGACAGAAGAAACAGATGGAGAAAATGTGGCAGAGTTAATATGCAGCATTTGAAAATCGGAACCAAAGTGAAAAATAAAACTAATTTTACCTCAGTAATATAGATCTCTAGATTAATAGTCTGAAAAATGTAAGATATCTGAGAGCATGAAGTATATATGTCAGGTTGTAGGGAAAGCTCTCCTTTCATACATTTTCAGTAGTACATGTCCATACTGAAGAATATCTGTATGAGGATATGGTATATAGCAGCAAAAATCAGAAATAAGTTAAACATCCATAAATAAGAGGATAGATAAAATGTGGTACGTATTAAAGATGAAATGCTGTAGTTTAAAAAAATATTGTTTTTTAAATTATGTCATAGGGAGCAAAAACAAGGGAGCTGAGGTAGAATGGAAGGCAGGGGCCCCTCCCAACCCCAAGGCACATATCACACAAATTAAAATATGGTCAGAGAGTAATCGAGGTACCCAAATCAAAAGAAAAAAAATAGGTAAAATTATGCCAATGTAACTTCATCCCCCAAAATTTCGAGTAAAAATAAGCCAAGTTGCAAAAATGACCAGAAGCTTTTTGACATTTTGGGGCTCACACACAAAAACGTCCTACATTTTCTATGGGTGTATGTGTACAGAAAGGTAAAGGTTCTTAGAATGATAACAAACTAAACATGCTTGACTTCTAAGGGAATGTAGAAAGGGCTGGAATTGGGAGCAAACATCACATGGGATTTTAACTTTATCACCAACATCCTAAATTTTAACTTATATGGTCTATATTTTCATGTGGGTCATAAGCTGAACATGCCCCCCCAGTCAAAGATAACAGATTTAAATCCCAGAACCTAAAACATTCTCTTATATGAAAAGATTTTGAAGGTGTGAATTAACTAAAAATTTTGAGATGAAGAGATTATTTTGGATTATCTGGATGAGTTCTAAATGCAATCATACGTGTGTTTACCGGAACTTTCCTGACAGTACAGTAGATAAGAATCCACCTGCCAATTCAGGGGGCACAGGTTCAACCCCTGGTCTGGGAAGGTTCCAGAGCCACAGAACAGCTAAGCCCGTGTGCCACAGCTACTGAGCCCGCATGCTGCAACTACTGAGGCCTGTGTTCCTAGAGCCCACGCTCCTCAACAAAAGAAGCCGTCACAGTCAGAAGCCCACACACCACAACTAGAGAGGACCCCTCACTCTCCACAAGCAGAGGAGACCTGCTGTCTCTTATACACATCTGGGAGGCGGGGTTCATGTTTGGGAGTTTGTGTACATCTGTGGCAGATTCATGTCAATGTATGCCAAAACCAACAGAGTACTGTAAAGTAAAATAAAGTAAAATGGAAGCTCTAAAAAAGAAAAATAATAATAATAAAATAAATAAATAAAAATAAAATTAAAAAAAAAAAAGCCTCCCAATGTTATGAAGCAGTTCTCAGCTCTAGTCTAAGGCCAGATATTTTAACCATAGGAAGTCCCCTACATACAAACCTTCAAGCTGTGAATTTTAAACGGTGTGAGCATGTATGGCAGCCCTTGCAGGCCATGCTGTTGAACTGCACTACTATACTTTTCAAGCAACTGTACCACAAGATTAAACATGCTTTCTTTATTTTGTGTGATTTTATGTACATATTATTTGTGTGTAAGGTATTATAAACCTATTATGGTACCATTAGCTGATTGTGTTAGTTGAGTACCTAGGCTAACTTGGACTTATGAACAAATTGGATTTACAAGTGCGTTCTCAGAATGGAACTCATTCATAAGTAGGAGACTTACTGTATTTATATATCTAGTGATACACACACATACAAAGATAATAATGTATCAGAGAAAGTATCATTGAAAATGACTGTATTAGTTGACCAGTCAGACAAATGTATTCAATAACCATATACTGAGTCTCTACTATGTGTCAGATTTTATTCTATGTGCTGAGATGCAAATGCCAACAAATCAGTAGAATTTCTATTATAATGGCAGGAAAGAGGTTTTGAACAAGTGAGCAATTTAAGTGTAAACAAGTGCTCTGGAGAAGGCACTTAATGTGTAGAATGACTTAATATAAAATTTATCTCACTATATAGAATAAAGACAAAATTAACAGACTTACACATATAAAATAAACTGCTGCTACATGACAGAAGAAACAGATGGAGAAAATGTGGCAGAGTTAATATGCAGCATTTGAAAATCGGAACCAAAGTGAAAAATAAAACTAATTTTACCTCAGTAATATAGATCTCTAGATTAATAGTCTGAAAAATGTAAGATATCTGAGAGCATGAAGTATATATGTCAGGTTGTAGGGAAAGCTCTCCTTTCATACATTTTCAGTAGTACATGTCCATACTGAAGAATATCTGTATGAGGATATGGTATATAGCAGCAAAAATCAGAAATAAGTTAAACATCCATAAATAAGAGGATAGATAAAATGTGGTACGTATTAAAGATGAAATGCTGTAGTTTAAAAAAATATTGTTTTTTAAATTATGTCATAGGGAGCAAAAACAAGGGAGCTGAGGTAGAATGGAAGGCAGGGGCCCCTCCCAACCCCAAGGCACATATCACACAAATTAAAATATGGTCAGAGAGTAATCGAGGTACCCAAATCAAAAGAAAAAAAATAGGTAAAATTATGCCAATGTAACTTCATCCCCCAAAATTTCGAGTAAAAATAAGCCAAGTTGCAAAAATGACCAGAAGCTTTTTGACATTTTGGGGCTCACACACAAAAACGTCCTACATTTTCTATGGGTGTATGTGTACAGAAAGGTAAAGGTTCTTAGAATGATAACAAACTAAACATGCTTGACTTCTAAGGGAATGTAGAAAGGGCTGGAATTGGGAGCAAACATCACATGGGATTTTAACTTTATCACCAACATCCTAAATTTTAACTTATATGGTCTATATTTTCATGTGGGTCATAAGCTGAACATGCCCCCCCAGTCAAAGATAACAGATTTAAATCCCAGAACCTAAAACATTCTCTTATATGAAAAGATTTTGAAGGTGTGAATTAACTAAAAATTTTGAGATGAAGAGATTATTTTGGATTATCTGGATGAGTTCTAAATGCAATCATACGTGTGTTTACCGGAACTTTCCTGACAGTACAGTAGATAAGAATCCACCTGCCAATTCAGGGGGCACAGGTTCAACCCCTGGTCTGGGAAGGTTCCAGAGCCACAGAACAGCTAAGCCCGTGTGCCACAGCTACTGAGCCCGCATGCTGCAACTACTGAGGCCTGTGTTCCTAGAGCCCACGCTCCTCAACAAAAGAAGCCGTCACAGTCAGAAGCCCACACACCACAACTAGAGAGGACCCCTCACTCTCCACAAGCAGAGGAGACCTGCTGTCTCTTATACACATCTGGGAGGCGGGGTTCATGTTTGGGAGTTTGTGTACATCTGTGGCAGATTCATGTCAATGTATGCCAAAACCAACAGAGTACTGTAAAGTAAAATAAAGTAAAATGGAAGCTCTAAAAAAGAAAAATAATAATAATAAAATAAATAAATAAAAATAAAATTAAAAAAAAAAAAGCCTCCCAATGTTATGAAGCAGTTCTCAGCTCTAGTCTAAGGCCAGATATTTTAACCATAGGAAGTCCCCTACATACAAACCTTCAAGCTGTGAATTTTAAACGGTGTGAGCATGTATGGCAGCCCTTGCAGGCCATGCTGTTGAACTGCACTACTATACTTTTCAAGCAACTGTACCACAAGATTAAACATGCTTTCTTTATTTTGTGTGATTTTATGTACATATTATTTGTGTGTAAGGTATTATAAACCTATTATGGTACCATTAGCTGATTGTGTTAGTTGAGTACCTAGGCTAACTTGGACTTATGAACAAATTGGATTTACAAGTGCGTTCTCAGAATGGAACTCATTCATAAGTAGGAGACTTACTGTATTTATATATCTAGTGATACACACACATACAAAGATAATAATGTATCAGAGAAAGTATCATTGAAAATGACTGTATTAGTTGACCAGTCAGACAAATGTATTCAATAACCATATACTGAGTCTCTACTATGTGTCAGATTTTATTCTATGTGCTGAGATGCAAATGCCAACAAATCAGTAGAATTTCTATTATAATGGCAGGAAAGAGGTTTTGAACAAGTGAGCAATTTAAGTGTAAACAAGTGCTCTGGAGAAGGCACTTAATGTGTAGAATGACTTAATATAAAATTTATCTCACTATATAGAATAAAGACAAAATTAACAGACTTACACATATAAAATAAACTGCTGCTACATGACAGAAGAAACAGATGGAGAAAATGTGGCAGAGTTAATATGCAGCATTTGAAAATCGGAACCAAAGTGAAAAATAAAACTAATTTTACCTCAGTAATATAGATCTCTAGATTAATAGTCTGAAAAATGTAAGATATCTGAGAGCATGAAGTATATATGTCAGGTTGTAGGGAAAGCTCTCCTTTCATACATTTTCAGTAGTACATGTCCATACTGAAGAATATCTGTATGAGGATATGGTATATAGCAGCAAAAATCAGAAATAAGTTAAACATCCATAAATAAGAGGATAGATAAAATGTGGTACGTATTAAAGATGAAATGCTGTAGTTTAAAAAAATATTGTTTTTTAAATTATGTCATAGGGAGCAAAAACAAGGGAGCTGAGGTAGAATGGAAGGCAGGGGCCCCTCCCAACCCCAAGGCACATATCACACAAATTAAAATATGGTCAGAGAGTAATCGAGGTACCCAAATCAAAAGAAAAAAAATAGGTAAAATTATGCCAATGTAACTTCATCCCCCAAAATTTCGAGTAAAAATAAGCCAAGTTGCAAAAATGACCAGAAGCTTTTTGACATTTTGGGGCTCACACACAAAAACGTCCTACATTTTCTATGGGTGTATGTGTACAGAAAGGTAAAGGTTCTTAGAATGATAACAAACTAAACATGCTTGACTTCTAAGGGAATGTAGAAAGGGCTGGAATTGGGAGCAAACATCACATGGGATTTTAACTTTATCACCAACATCCTAAATTTTAACTTATATGGTCTATATTTTCATGTGGGTCATAAGCTGAACATGCCCCCCCAGTCAAAGATAACAGATTTAAATCCCAGAACCTAAAACATTCTCTTATATGAAAAGATTTTGAAGGTGTGAATTAACTAAAAATTTTGAGATGAAGAGATTATTTTGGATTATCTGGATGAGTTCTAAATGCAATCATACGTGTGTTTACCGGAACTTTCCTGACAGTACAGTAGATAAGAATCCACCTGCCAATTCAGGGGGCACAGGTTCAACCCCTGGTCTGGGAAGGTTCCAGAGCCACAGAACAGCTAAGCCCGTGTGCCACAGCTACTGAGCCCGCATGCTGCAACTACTGAGGCCTGTGTTCCTAGAGCCCACGCTCCTCAACAAAAGAAGCCGTCACAGTCAGAAGCCCACACACCACAACTAGAGAGGACCCCTCACTCTCCACAAGCAGAGGAGACCTGCTGTCTCTTATACACATCTGGGAGGCGGGGTTCATGTTTGGGAGTTTGTGTACATCTGTGGCAGATTCATGTCAATGTATGCCAAAACCAACAGAGTACTGTAAAGTAAAATAAAGTAAAATGGAAGCTCTAAAAAAGAAAAATAATAATAATAAAATAAATAAATAAAAATAAAATTAAAAAAAAAAAAGCCTCCCAATGTTATGAAGCAGTTCTCAGCTCTAGTCTAAGGCCAGATATTTTAACCATAGGAAGTCCCCTACATACAAACCTTCAAGCTGTGAATTTTAAACGGTGTGAGCATGTATGGCAGCCCTTGCAGGCCATGCTGTTGAACTGCACTACTATACTTTTCAAGCAACTGTACCACAAGATTAAACATGCTTTCTTTATTTTGTGTGATTTTATGTACATATTATTTGTGTGTAAGGTATTATAAACCTATTATGGTACCATTAGCTGATTGTGTTAGTTGAGTACCTAGGCTAACTTGGACTTATGAACAAATTGGATTTACAAGTGCGTTCTCAGAATGGAACTCATTCATAAGTAGGAGACTTACTGTATTTATATATCTAGTGATACACACACATACAAAGATAATAATGTATCAGAGAAAGTATCATTGAAAATGACTGTATTAGTTGACCAGTCAGACAAATGTATTCAATAACCATATACTGAGTCTCTACTATGTGTCAGATTTTATTCTATGTGCTGAGATGCAAATGCCAACAAATCAGTAGAATTTCTATTATAATGGCAGGAAAGAGGTTTTGAACAAGTGAGCAATTTAAGTGTAAACAAGTGCTCTGGAGAAGGCACTTAATGTGTAGAATGACTTAATATAAAATTTATCTCACTATATAGAATAAAGACAAAATTAACAGACTTACACATATAAAATAAACTGCTGCTACATGACAGAAGAAACAGATGGAGAAAATGTGGCAGAGTTAATATGCAGCATTTGAAAATCGGAACCAAAGTGAAAAATAAAACTAATTTTACCTCAGTAATATAGATCTCTAGATTAATAGTCTGAAAAATGTAAGATATCTGAGAGCATGAAGTATATATGTCAGGTTGTAGGGAAAGCTCTCCTTTCATACATTTTCAGTAGTACATGTCCATACTGAAGAATATCTGTATGAGGATATGGTATATAGCAGCAAAAATCAGAAATAAGTTAAACATCCATAAATAAGAGGATAGATAAAATGTGGTACGTATTAAAGATGAAATGCTGTAGTTTAAAAAAATATTGTTTTTTAAATTATGTCATAGGGAGCAAAAACAAGGGAGCTGAGGTAGAATGGAAGGCAGGGGCCCCTCCCAACCCCAAGGCACATATCACACAAATTAAAATATGGTCAGAGAGTAATCGAGGTACCCAAATCAAAAGAAAAAAAATAGGTAAAATTATGCCAATGTAACTTCATCCCCCAAAATTTCGAGTAAAAATAAGCCAAGTTGCAAAAATGACCAGAAGCTTTTTGACATTTTGGGGCTCACACACAAAAACGTCCTACATTTTCTATGGGTGTATGTGTACAGAAAGGTAAAGGTTCTTAGAATGATAACAAACTAAACATGCTTGACTTCTAAGGGAATGTAGAAAGGGCTGGAATTGGGAGCAAACATCACATGGGATTTTAACTTTATCACCAACATCCTAAATTTTAACTTATATGGTCTATATTTTCATGTGGGTCATAAGCTGAACATGCCCCCCCAGTCAAAGATAACAGATTTAAATCCCAGAACCTAAAACATTCTCTTATATGAAAAGATTTTGAAGGTGTGAATTAACTAAAAATTTTGAGATGAAGAGATTATTTTGGATTATCTGGATGAGTTCTAAATGCAATCATACGTGTGTTTACCGGAACTTTCCTGATAGTACAGTAGATAAGAATCCACCTGCCAATTCAGGGGGCACAGGTTCAACCCCTGGTCTGGGAAGGTTCCAGAGCCACAGAACAGCTAAGCCCGTGTGCCACAGCTACTGAGCCCGCATGCTGCAACTACTGAGGCCTGTGTTCCTAGAGCCCACGCTCCTCAACAAAAGAAGCCGTCACAGTCAGAAGCCCACACACCACAACTAGAGAGGACCCCTCACTCTCCACAAGCAGAGGAGACCTGCTGTCTCTTATACACATCTGGGAGGCGGGGTTCATGTTTGGGAGTTTGTGTACATCTGTGGCAGATTCATGTCAATGTATGCCAAAACCAACAGAGTACTGTAAAGTAAAATAAAGTAAAATGGAAGCTCTAAAAAAGAAAAATAATAATAATAAAATAAATAAATAAAAATAAAATTAAAAAAAAAAAAGCCTCCCAATGTTATGAAGCAGTTCTCAGCTCTAGTCTAAGGCCAGATATTTTAACCATAGGAAGTCCCCTACATACAAACCTTCAAGCTGTGAATTTTAAACGGTGTGAGCATGTATGGCAGCCCTTGCAGGCCATGCTGTTGAACTGCACTACTATACTTTTCAAGCAACTGTACCACAAGATTAAACATGCTTTCTTTATTTTGTGTGATTTTATGTACATATTATTTGTGTGTAAGGTATTATAAACCTATTATGGTACCATTAGCTGATTGTGTTAGTTGAGTACCTAGGCTAACTTGGACTTATGAACAAATTGGATTTACAAGTGCGTTCTCAGAATGGAACTCATTCATAAGTAGGAGACTTACTGTATTTATATATCTAGTGATACACACACATACAAAGATAATAATGTATCAGAGAAAGTATCATTGAAAATGACTGTATTAGTTGACCAGTCAGACAAATGTATTCAATAACCATATACTGAGTCTCTACTATGTGTCAGATTTTATTCTATGTGCTGAGATGCAAATGCCAACAAATCAGTAGAATTTCTATTATAATGGCAGGAAAGAGGTTTTGAACAAGTGAGCAATTTAAGTGTAAACAAGTGCTCTGGAGAAGGCACTTAATGTGTAGAATGACTTAATATAAAATTTATCTCACTATATAGAATAAAGACAAAATTAACAGACTTACACATATAAAATAAACTGCTGCTACATGACAGAAGAAACAGATGGAGAAAATGTGGCAGAGTTAATATGCAGCATTTGAAAATCGGAACCAAAGTGAAAAATAAAACTAATTTTACCTCAGTAATATAGATCTCTAGATTAATAGTCTGAAAAATGTAAGATATCTGAGAGCATGAAGTATATATGTCAGGTTGTAGGGAAAGCTCTCCTTTCATACATTTTCAGTAGTACATGTCCATACTGAAGAATATCTGTATGAGGATATGGTATATAGCAGCAAAAATCAGAAATAAGTTAAACATCCATAAATAAGAGGATAGATAAAATGTGGTACGTATTAAAGATGAAATGCTGTAATTTAAAAAAATATTGTTTTTTAAATTATGTCATAGGGAGCAAAAACAAGGGAGCTGAGGTAGAATGGAAGGCAGGGGCCCCTCCCAACCCCAAGGCACATATCACACAAATTAAAATATGGTCAGAGAGTAATCGAGGTACCCAAATCAAAAGAAAAAAAATAGGTAAAATTATGCCAATGTAACTTCATCCCCCAAAATTTCGAGTAAAAATAAGCCAAGTTGCAAAAATGACCAGAAGCTTTTTGACATTTTGGGGCTCACACACAAAAACGTCCTACATTTTCTATGGGTGTATGTGTACAGAAAGGTAAAGGTTCTTAGAATGATAACAAACTAAACATGCTTGACTTCTAAGGGAATGTAGAAAGGGCTGGAATTGGGAGCAAACATCACATGGGATTTTAACTTTATCACCAACATCCTAAATTTTAACTTATATGGTCTATATTTTCATGTGGGTCATAAGCTGAACATGCCCCCCCAGTCAAAGATAACAGATTTAAATCCCAGAACCTAAAACATTCTCTTATATGAAAAGATTTTGAAGGTGTGAATTAACTAAAAATTTTGAGATGAAGAGATTATTTTGGATTATCTGGATGAGTTCTAAATGCAATCATACGTGTGTTTACCGGAACTTTCCTGACAGTACAGTAGATAAGAATCCACCTGCCAATTCAGGGGGCACAGGTTCAACCCCTGGTCTGGGAAGGTTCCAGAGCCACAGAACAGCTAAGCCCGTGTGCCACAGCTACTGAGCCCGCATGCTGCAACTACTGAGGCCTGTGTTCCTAGAGCCCACGCTCCTCAACAAAAGAAGCCGTCACAGTCAGAAGCCCACACACCACAACTAGAGAGGACCCCTCACTCTCCACAAGCAGAGGAGACCTGCAGGCAGCAACGACCCAGCACAACCGCAAATAAAATTAAGTTTTAAGTGGCTAGACCAGTTTATTTTAAAATAGAAAAGCATGTTTATGACAGAGAGGTAGAAGAGATTTGACACAGAGATGAGGGCAATAAGAAGATAGAACAGAGATTTGAAGATGCTGACTTTGAAGACTGGAGAGATACAGCCACAAGCCAAGCAATAGCAGCCGTCATCAGAAACTAGAAGAGACGAGGAATGGATTGTCTCCAAGACCATCCAAAGCGAGCATAGACCTGAAACTATCTTGTGTTTTTGGCCTGGTGGAGCACATTTCAGACATAGATCCTCGAGAACTAAGATAGAATAAATTTCTGCCATTTTAAGTCACCCAGTTCCTGCTGATTTATTACAGCTGCCACGGGAAACTAAAACTACAGAACACAAAGGGAAAAGACCAAAAATAAATCCCTAAAAGCCAGAATGTTAACAGCCATTGGTTCTGGGTCATAGGTTAAGAGTAATTATTCATTTCTTCTTCCTTCTCTGAATTTTTAAAACTAAAAAAAGACACATAAAACTGTCAGAGGATTAGAGCATTTAGAAAATTTTACTTTGGAGCCAAATTTCTCAATTAGGGATTACCTGTAGGAAATCAGTTTAAAGACTACAAAAATGAATTAACGTCACTCAATCTATGGCATAGCCTCTAAATTAATTCAGTTGTTCACAATTTCAAAGCCTCTGGTATACCTTGAAGAAAATCTAGATTCTCTGGAATACTCTCCAGGTCTCTTGGTTGTTTCTAGATACCTTCAAGTTAGCATTCTGCAGGCAACAAGCTCAGTCTAGCAGAGAGCCTGAGGCTTGAGCTCCGAGAGCCTGAGGCTTGAGCTAATAGCTCTGTATGCACTACCTGTGCTGGTGGCTGCTGTCACTCCTTGGCTCATAGCAGAATCACTGCAATCTTCATAGATATTTTTAAAATAATCGGTTATAAAAG
Source organism: Oreotragus oreotragus (assembly GCA_006410675.1). Lineage (NCBI taxonomy): Eukaryota > Metazoa > Chordata > Mammalia > Artiodactyla > Bovidae > Oreotragus > Oreotragus oreotragus. The sequence continues at coordinate 73,527 of SJYX01013789.1, read as the reverse complement.
GACCCCACAATGTACCAAGACTCTACCTGAGAAACTGCCTTTCAAAAAAGGCAAGTTTTTTCTTGCCCATAGCCCCTTTCATGATAGCCATTTTCCTCTTTAGAAGGGAAAACATAATTCTCATCCATCCTGAATCTATATTATAGTATATTGTTTCAGTAAATACACTTAGCTTGGATAATCAGCTATGGATACACAAACTAATTAGTAGAGCTAGCAAAATTTCCATCTCATTAAAGAGATACATTACCAATAAAAGTTTATTTTTGTATTTACCATTCATTATCAAAATATATGTATTTTATCAGTTTTATATTCATAATAATCATAATGAAAACTTAAGCTATTTTTACTTAAAAGTTGTGTGACCACAGGGCATAAAAATCTAAATTCTGATATATAAGTATACATTTTTTATGGCAAATAAGTGTGAGAGGGGAGTCTTAGTTTGGGTCTACAAACCAGGAGCTTGAAGAAAGAGCTCTGACTTTCATCGCTGTTTAGTCCTTCAGTCATGTCCGACTCTTTATGACACCACGGACTGTAGCCCACCATGTCCATGGAATTTTCCAGGCAAGATTACTGGCGTGGGTTGCCATTTCCTTCCCCAGGGGATCTTTCTGACTGACGGATCAAACCTGAGTTTCTGTGTCTTCTGCATTTCAGGTGGATTATTTAACACTGAGCTACTAGGGAAGTTCATAAAACTTGGCATTTATTTATAAAAACTAGTTGCATTCACAGAGGAAAATTCAAACTTTATAAACTTGATGTAAAATGTTACTAGTTTTTCTTATTTGAGAAAAACAGATCAAATCAAAAAGGTCTCATTTTCATAATACCCCCATATATAACAAATTATCAGACATTTCTGTACATATGGGTACTCTATATTCTTAGAATATTTTTACAAATAACTTAAAATCTGATTTGGCAAATCATTCAACTGAAAAATATAGAAGAGCTATAACTCCATATGATTGTAATTATTCTTCATATATTCTTTTTTTTTTGTATTTATTTATTTTTTTACACAAACTCCCAAACATGAACCCCCCTCCCACCTCCCACCCCACATCTTCCCTCCAGATCATCCCCATACACCAGCCCCAAGCATCCTGCATCCTGCATTGAACATAGACTGGCAATTCATTTCTTACATGATAGTATACATATTTCAATGCTATTCTCCCAAATCATCCCTCCCTCTCCCTCTCCCTCTCCTTCTCCCTCAGAGTCCATAAGTCCGCTCTACACATCTGTATCTCTTTTGCTGTCTTGCATACAGGGTCCTCATTACCATCTTTCTAAATTCCATATATATGTGTTAGTATACTGTATTGGTGTTTTTCTTTCTGGCTTACTTCACTCTGTATAATTGGTTCCAGTTTCATCCATCTTATTAGAACTGATTCAAATGTATTCTTTTTAATGGCTGAGTAATACTCCATTGTGTATATATACCACAGCTTTCTTATCCATTCATCCGCTGATGGACATCTAGGTTGTTTCCATGTCCTGGCTATTATAAACAGTGCTGCAATGAACATTGGGGTACATGTGTCTCTTTCTATTCTGGTTTCCTCGGTGTGTATGCCCAGCAGTGGGATTGCTGGGTCATAAGGCAGTTCTATTTGCAATTTCTTAAGGAATCTCCACACTGTTCTCCATAGTGGCTGTACTAGTTTGCATTCCCACCAACAGTGTAAGAGGGTTCCCTTTTCTCCACACCCTCTCCAGCATTTATTGCTTGCAGACTTTTGGATCGCAGCCGTTCTGACTGGTGTGAAGTGGTATCTCATTGTGGTCTTGATTTGCATTTCTCTGATAATGAGTGACGTTGAGCATCTTTTCATGTGTTTGTTAGCCATCCGTATGTCTTCTTTGGAGAAATGTCTATTTAGTTCTTTGGCCCATTTTTTGACTGGGTCGTTTATTTTTCTGGAATTGAGCTGTATAAGTTGCTTGTATATTTTTGAGATTAGTTGTTTGTCAGTTGCTTCATTTGCTATTATCTTCATATATTCTAAATGATGGTCACTAAGTCATGTCTGACTCTTGTGACCCCATGGAATGTAACCTTCTCTTACATGCTGGTCATTTAGTCACTAAGTCATGTCTGACTCTTGTGACCCCATGGAATGTAACCTGCCAGGCTCCACTGTCCATGGGATTTCCCAGGCAAGAACACTGGAGTGGGTTGCCATTTCCTTCTCCGGGGGATCTTCCCAACCCAAGAATCGAACCTGGATCTCCTGCATTGCAGGAGGACTCCTGTGTCACAGGCGGACTTTACCAATTGATCTATAAGGGAAGCCCTTATCTTACACAGGATTTACAAATATTTTCTATCATTCCATAGGTTGCCTTTCAATCTGTTGATTGTGTCATTTGATGAACACACATTTTAAAATATTGATATATTCTCATTTGTCTATTTTTATAAAATAAAATCAGTCATCAGTGTTGAAAATGATTTTTTTTTTAATTTGGCAACAAAAGTGAAAAGAAACAAGAGGGACCATTCAAACTAACAAGCAAAAGATTTTCATAGCAAGGGAAATCATCAAACAATGTAAAATCAACCTGGAGAAATGTTTACAAATCTGTTTTCTGACATGGGCTTACTATCCAACATATATCAGCACCTCATGCAACTCAATAGCCAAAATACCAACAATCGGATTAAAAACTGGACAGTGGAACTGAACACACACTTTCCCAAAGAACACAAATGGCCAACAGGAATATGAAAATGCTCTTTAAGAAGGACTAAAAATCCAAATCATTGGGAGGAAAAGTAAAGGAGAAAGCAGGAGAGAAGGAGAATGGCAAAAGTGCCCAAGGGCTGGGTTTTTTGTGCCCGATACCAAAGACACAGAATCAGTTCAGTTCAGTTCAATCGCTCAGTCATGTCTGACTCTCTGTGACCTCATGGACTGCAACACATCACCCCTCCATTTCCATCACCAACTCCTGGAGCTTGGTCAGACTCATGTCCATTGAGTCAGTGATGCCATCTAACCATCTCATCCTGTCGTCCCCTTCTCCTGTCTTCAATCTTTTCAAGCATCAGGGTCTTTTCTAAAGAGTCAGTTTTTCGCATCAGGTGGCCAAAGTATTGGAGCTTCAGCTTCAACATCAGTCCTTCCAATGAATATTTAGAACTGCTTTTTTGAATTTCAGAACTGGTTTGATCTCCTTGCAGTCCAAGGGACTCTCAAGAGTCTTCTGTAACACCACAGTTCTAAAGTATCAATTCTTCAGCACTCAGCTTCTTTATGGTACAACTCTCACATCCACCCATGACTACTGGAAAAACCATAGTTTTGACTATATGGACCTTTGTCAGCAAAGCAATGTCTCTACATTTTTGATATGCTGTCTAGGTTTGCCACAGCTTTTCTTCCAAGGAGTAAACATCTTTTAATTTCTTGGCTGCAGTCACCATCTGCAGTGATTTTTGGATCCCCCCAAAGTAGAGTCTCTCACTGTTTCCATTGTTTTCCCCTCTATTTGCCATGAAGTGATGGGACCAGATGCCATGATCTTCGTTTTCTGAATGTTGAGCTTTAAACCAACTTTTCCACTCTCTCTTTCACTGTCATGAAGAGGCTCTTTAGTTCTTCTTCACTTTCTGTCATAAGGGTGGTGTCATCTGAGTATCTGAGGTTACTGATATTTCTCCTGGCAATCTTGATTCCAGCTTGTGTTTCTTCCAGTCCAGTGTTAATTATGATGTACTCTGCATATAAGTTAAATAAGCAGGGTGACAATATACAGCCTTGACTTACTTCTTTCCCTATTTGGAACCAGTCTGTTGTTCCATGTCCAGTTCTAACTGTTGCTTCTTGACCCGCATACAGATTTCTCAGGAGGCAGGTCAGGTGGTCTGGTGTTCCCGTCTCTTAAAGAACTTTCCACAGTTTCTTGTGATCCACACAAAAGCTTTACCATAGTCAATGAACCAAAAGTAGATGTTTTTCTGGAATTCATTTGCTTTTTCTATGATCCAACGAATGTTGGCTATTTGGTCTCTTTCTGGTTCCTCTGCCTTTTCTAAATCTAGTTTGAACATCTGGAAATTCTTGGTTCACATACTGCTGAAGCCTGTCTTGGAGAATTTTGAGCATTACTTTGCTAGCGTGTGAGATGAGTGTAATGTGTGGTAGTTTCAGCATTCTTTGGCATTGCCTTTCTTTGGGATTGGAATAAAAACTGACCTCTAATCCTGTGGCTACTGCTGGTTTTCTCAATTTGCTGGCATATTAATCCAACAACCTTCACTATATGAAAGCAAAACTGTACATGTACTGGCAAAAGGGCTGAGTTCTCCCAGCATCAAAAGACCTGACCTTAGATTTTTTAGCTATTCACTTCAATTTTCTATTGCTTAAGCACACAGATCTCTCTGTTTGCCTTTCTTATTTGATATATTTGCTATTCTAAAAAAAAATCTCAGAAAAGAAATGTAGGTCTAGTTTTAATTTTGCTCTTGAGAAACAGTTCATCCTCCAGACTTTATGCTTTGATGTTATAGTCAAACTTCTCTGTCTTTAGGAGAACAAACAAACCAAATTTATAGCCTTATATGTTTCAGGCTTTAGGAATACTGAGTGTTTCATTAATCCTAAACACTGCGTTCAAGTATCCAAACATCTTGAATTATAAAAGGCATTTTTAACAGGAAGACAAATAATTACATTACCTTTAGTCTGGGCATTTGATCAAGAAGTTTCCTGTCACATTTAGGCAGGAATTTCTGTTTAGATTACTAGTCAGATAGATGCCCTATCATCTTTTTAACCAAGCTAACAACTCTTCAATCAAGGTTACAATGAAATCAAAACACATATAGGAACACACATCTTATAAAAAGGAAAAATGCAGGTCATGACACAGTACAATTAACTGTTTGTTCTTAGGGAAAAGGCTCTCATTGTTTCTTTAATAAAATTTAAAAAGTATATTAAAAACCACTATAAATTCATTTCAGGTGTATCTTTCAGGCATACAGAGACATGGTACTAGTCTATAAAGTAGTTCACAATCTATACATATTTGATAATAAAGCTTCCTAAGTACTCGTCTGTGTTTTTTTAAATGATACCCTCTCACCTTTCTTCAGCTGGATGGGTTCTCTTTTTTTTTCCCAAAGTGCTCCATCTATGAAATTTTATACTCAAAGTCAAATTACATAAATCATGTATTTCTAGCAGGAACTAGTAAGAATATAGCTAATCTTTTGGCTCTCCCGCTGCTAGACCATGGCAATAACTGATTAAAAACATAATATAAAATAAAGGCCTTTCCTTCCGGAAGATTATCCTTTGCTTCACAGATGCTGAACTTGGGGTTTGAGGCAGAAGTGCTTGCAGGTAAATAGAAGAGTGAAATGATGTTGATTTTGGTGTTTCTCTAAATGTATCAACACTCTCGCATCAAGAGATAGCCCAGAGTGTGTTTCCCTACTTCTTAACCCTTAACTAATTCTTAGCGCCAAGGATCCTGTGGCCTGGTTTCTATTGAAAACTTGTTTAAAAATCCAGAGAGATGAAGTGTTTTCTTTTCTGGATAAAATGCTTACATTTTTATTTTAAAAATATTATTATTCTCCAACTTACATAAACATTCAGGTAATTCTTAACTTTGAAAATAAATTTAATTATCAAAGACAAAAGCTCCCTCTTTTTGTTGAAAAGCTGAACAAGTTTTCTACTGTTTCTTTTTAAGTGGAGGCCTCTCATAATGTTCTACCCTCAATAAAAAAACTCTGGGGTGGACCCATCAGCTCTGGGGACATCATTATTTTTCAGGATGATTGGTGATTAACAAATGCATTATATCATCAACTTGCATTTATTAAGTGCCCAAATGAACATAATGTTATGCTGCATGCTGTATGAGGCAAGTTAAATACACAGTCTCTACCCTCTAGAAAGAAATTATTTATATTTATCAGATAGCAGCATGATGTAATCCATGGGGCATTGAATGAGAGCAGATTTTATTCATGAGAGTATCACTAACTGAAATATATCCTTTAGCTACTCCTTAGGCAAAAAAATGAAGAACTGGAAGAATTACTCCTGTTTTCTGTCTAGGTGTTCTAATAATGACTCTAAATCTCTGCTTCATGTCACAAAGGGATAACCTAGCTACCTTCAAATAAAGTTTAGGAAAATTTATATTTTATCCAGTAAATTAAGGTGAAGAGATTATAGAAGAGATTCCCAAAAAGTAGCAAACTTTTCATTGTCTAAAAATAATTTTAGGGAGTACAAAAAAGAACATTTTAATAATAATAAATTTATAGTAATACATATTAGAAGTGATTTATGTATTTGCTCCCTAAATCTTTGATATAAAATTTCCTTTAGATAAATTTATTTAAGTTTAAAAAGTGATTATATTTTAAAAAATATATTAAATACCATGCAGATATGAAAAGAGTCATGAAGGCAGAAAGGAAGATGATGAAGTTTGGGATACGTTGAGTTAAAGTATGAATTTAGCATGTAAGTAGCAACAGAACAATGCCAAAATAGTATGGCTGGCCTTTCACATAAAATTGTCTTGTTCAAAGTTGTGATGTCATTTCTTTTTCATAGAAGCGTAACAGTTAAAATATCATGCAATACAAACCCATCAAAACTGTTCATCAAATAATTCACAACTAACACACTGAGAAAACAGATACCATTCCAACTACAATATTACAAAAATTATAAAATACTTAGGATAAAAAATAACAAAGGAAAAGCAGGAGGTATTCTGAAAACCAGAAAACACCACTGAGACATATTAAAGACCTAAAAAAACAGAAAGGTACCCATTGTTCATAGATTGGAAGACTTGATATTGTCAAGATGCAACATGCCCCAAGTTGATCTATAGATTCAATGTAATTTTGGGAAATTCCTCAGTTGGTTCAATGGAATAAATAGACAAGCTAATTCTACATGGAAATCAGAAATTAGAAAATTTACATAGAAATTCTAGAGACCCGAGATAGTCAAAACAATCTTGTAAAAGAAAAAACAAGTTGGAGAACTCACATTTCCTGACTTTAAACTTAACTACAAATTTACAATGATCAAGACAAAGTGGTGCTGGCATAGCTAGATGTATCCCATTGGAATAGAATTCAGAGTCCAGAAATAAACCCTTACATGGAAGGATTTTTGGCAAAGGTGCCATGAAAACTCAATGGCAAAAGAGTAGTCTTTTCAAAATATTTTGCTGGGACAAATGGATATCCATATGTAAAAGAATGAAGTTAGACCCACCTCATGGTGGTGGAGGGGGTTTAGTCAGTAAGTCGTGTCCAACTCTTGCAACCCCATGGACTATAGCCTGCCAGGCTCCTCTGTCCATGGGATTCTCCAGGCAAGAATACTGGAGTAGGTTGCCATTTTTGACCCACCTCATATCATATTCAAAAATTAACTCAAAATTCACCAAAGAACAAAGTGTAAGAACTAAAACAATAAAACCCTTAGAAGAAAACAAACACAAATCATTGTGACCTTGATTTAGGCATTGACTTTTTTGATATGGCGGGCTTCCCTGGTAGCTCAGCTGGTAAAGAACCCACCTGCAATGCAGGAGACTTCAGTTCAATTCCTGGGTTGGGAAGATCTGCTAGAGAAGTGATAGGCTACCCACTCCAGTGCAGGAGACTTCAGTTCAATTCCTGGGTTGGGAAGATCCGCTAGAGAAGTGATAGGCTACCCACTCCAGTATTCTTGGGCTTCCCTAGTGGCTCAGGTGGTGAAGAATCTGCCTGCAATGTGGGAGACCTGGTTTTTATCCCTGGGTTGGGAAGATCTCCTGGAGAAAGGAATGGCTACCCACTCCAGTATCCTGGCCTGGAGCATTCCATGAATTCTATACTCCATGGGGTCACAAAGAGTCAGACACAACTGCGACTTTTACTTTCACTTTTAGATATGACACCAAAAGCACAAGCAGCAAAAGAAAAACAAAGCTATATTAGACTTCACCAAAGCTAAAGACTTTTATACTAAAAAAAAGTTTAAAGATGACCCATATAATGAAAGAAAATATTTGTAAATCTTATATCTGATAAGAGATTTGTATCTAGAATATAAAGAATACTTACATTTCAAAAATAAAAAGACAAACCACTCAATTTTAAAAATGGCTCAGTAATTTTTTTTTTGTATTTATTTATTTTTTTACACGAACTCCCAAACATGAACCCCCCTTAGACATTTCACTAAAGAAAATATATAAATGGCCAACAAGTAGATGGAATACTGGTCAACGTCATTAATCATGAGAGAAATACAGATTGGAACCACAATGAAATGCCACATCATACTATAGAATAGCTATCAAATAGAGAGATAATAAGTATTGGCAAAGATGCAGAGAAATCAAACCTTCATACATTGCTAGCATGAAATATGAAATGATGTAGCTACTTTGGAAAAGTTTGACATTTCTTCAAAAACCTAAATATCAAGTTACCATATGCTCCAGCAGCTCCAATCTTAAGTATACAACCAAGAGAAATGAAATAATATGTCCACATAAAAACTTACAGATGAATGTTTTAGAACCTAATAACCAAATAGTATAACTAATCCAAGTATTAGTCAGCTGATGAAGGAATAAACAAAATGTGGTATATCTATACAATGAAATATTATTCAACCACAAAAAGAAGTGAATTATGAGACTGAAATACACTACAACATGTTTACATACATTGAAACCTTGAAAATATTATGCTAAGTGAAAGAAGCCAGAAACAAAAATGCAAACATTGCTTGACTCAATATATCAAATGTTTGAAAAGGCAAATTCATACAGACAAAATGTAGACTAGTGATTGCCAGGGGTTGGGATAAAGGATTGATTAGGAGTGATGGCTAATGGGAATATGGTTTGTTTGGGCAAAGATGATGATGATAACATTCTGGAATTTGATAGTGGTAATGGTTCTATAACTTTATTAGTATACTTAACAAAATATATTTTGTATATTGTATTTTAAAAGAGTATGGTATGGTATATTCATTTTATGGTATATGAATTATCAGTTCAGTTCAGTTCAGTCTCTCAGTCATGTCTGACTCTTTGTAACCCCAGGGACTGCAGCATGCCTCTTTAAACAGTATATATTACTAAACTAGCAGCATTAGTTCCCATTTTTTAAAAATATGCATTAGCTTTGTTTCTTGTTTCCCTAGAATATTGTTCAAAGAATAAAAATAAACCAGATTCAAGTATCATGAACATATAACTAGTACTTATTAGTTTCTTACAGCTGCTATAACAAATTACCAGAAACTCTATGGCTTAAGATAGCCAAAATTTATTCTCTCATAGTTCTGAAGCCTAAGATTTCTAAATGAACATTTCAGGGAGACCATATTCCCTCAGGAGGCTCTAGGAGAGAATGCTTTCTCTTTCCCAGTATCTGGTGACTGACTATGCTCCTTGACTTGTGGCCACATAATTCTAATCTTTGCCTCCAGGGTCACACTATTTTCTCCTCTTCTATGTCTAAGTTTCTTCTGCCTCTCTCTTACCAGTCACTTGTGATGACATTTAGAGTCTATCAAGATAAAACAGGATAACCTCCCTATTTCCCTTTTTCCATAGAAGGCAACACTCACAGGTTCCAGGCATTAGCACATGATATGTATGGGAGAAATTATTCCACTCATCCTACCTCTAGTACATTGCAGCATTGATAAGTTTTAGTGACTCAATGTACATGAATTTGACTAAACTCCAGATGGTCAAGCACAGGAAAGCCTGGTGTGCTTACATATGGTGTGTTACATAGAAAACCCTAAAGATGCCACTAGAAAATTACTAGAGCTAATCAATTAATTTAGTAAATTTGCAGGATTTAAAATTAATACATAGAAATTCCTGGCATTCCTATATACTAACAATGAGAAATCAGAAAGAGAAATTAGGGAAACAATTGCATTCACCATTGCAACAAAAAGAATAAAATATCTAGGAATAAATCTACTTAAGGAGACAAAAGACCTGTACACAGAAAACTATAAGACACGGATGAAAGAGATTAAACATGACACAAACAGATGGAGGGATATATCATGTTCTTGGATTGGAAGAATCAATATTGTAAAAATGACTATACTACCCAAAGAAACCTACAGATCCAATGCAATCCCTACCAAATTGCCAATGGCATTTTTTCACAGAACTAGTTTCCCTGCTTATTTAACTTATATGCAGAGTACATCATGAGAAATGCTGGACTGGAAGAAACACAAGCTGGAATCAAGATTGCCAGGAGAAATATCAATAACCTCAGATATGCTGATGACACCACCCTTATGGCAGAAAGTGAGGAGGAGCTAAAAAGCCTCTTGATGAAAGTGAAGGAGGAGAGCGAAAAAGTTGGCTTAAAGCTCAACATTCAGAAAACGAAGATCATGGCATCCGGTCCCATCACTTCATGGGAAATAGATGGGGAAACAGTGGAAACAGTGTCAGACTTTATTTTTTTGGGCTCCAAAATCACTGCAGATGGTGACTGCAGCCATGAAATTAGAAGACGCTTACTCCTTGGAAGAAAAGTTATGACCAACCTGGATAGTATATTCAAAAGCAGAAACATTACTTTGCCGACTAAGGTCCGCCTAGTCAAGGCTATGGTTTTTCCTGTGGTCATGTATGGATGTGAAAGTTGGACTGTGAAGAAAGCTGAGTGCCGAAGAATCGATGCTTTTGAACTGTGGTGTTGGAGAAGACTCTTGAGAGTCCCTTGGACTGCAAAGAGATCCAACCAGTCCATTCTGAAGGAGATCAAACCTGGGATTTCTTTGGAAGGAATGATGCAAAAGCTGAAACTCCAGTACTTTGGCCACCTCATGCGAAGAGTTGACTCATTGGAAAAGACTCTGATGCTGGGAGGGATTGGGGGCAGGAGGAGAAGGGGATGACCGAGGATGAGATGGCTGGGTGGCATCACGGACTCGATGGACATGAGTCTGAGTGAACTCCGGGAGATGGTGATGGACAGGGAGGCCTGGCGTGCTGTGATTCATGGGGTCGCAAAGAGTCGGACACGACTGCACGACTGAACTGAACTGATACGGGCTTCCCAGGTGGCACGTGTTAAAGAATCCACCTGATAATGCAGGACACATAAGAGACACAGGTTTGATCCCTGGGTTGGGAAGATCCCCTGGAGTAGGAAATGGCAACCCACTCCAGTATTCTTGCCTGGAAAATTCCACAGACAAAGGAGTCTGGCACAGCGGTCAGAACATTGCAACAAACTAGTCACAATTCATATTGCGTGTGTGTGTGTGTGTGCATGCACGCACGTACACACACACACAAACTAGGCACAATTCACATTGCTATAACATACAGAAAAAGGTGGTGAGTTTTACTCACCAATTAAAAGACTAGCATATTGACAGACTGCTGTAAACAAGCAATCCTATCCTCTAAACTAAGGTCATAAGCTGTCCACACTCTACCTCTCACTCCTACTAGCTACTGTCCAGTCAACCTAGAAAGCTTTCTACATTGCACTTTTTGGGGGTGGGGGGGCTGCACTGGGTCTTCATTGCTGCACGCAGGCTTCCTCTAGTGTGGCAAGTGGGGGCTACACTTCTGAGGTGCATGGGCTTTTCATTCTGGCGACCTCTCTTGCTGCTGAGCACAGGCTCTGGGGCTCACAGGCTTCAGGTACCGTGGGCTCCCGGGCTCTAGAGCTCAGGCTCAGTAGCTGTGGCATGTGGGCTCAGTCATTCTGAAGCACGTGGGATCTCCCCAAACCAGGGATTAAACCCGTATCCCCTGCACAGGCAGGCCGATGCTTAACCAGGTAAGGCCCTTCACTTTTCCCTGAGTCACTCTGACTCTACCACGAATTTTACACAAACCAGACATTTTTTTGCATATCTAGATGTAAAAAATGGATAATATACCAGAAGTTAACGAGAACAAAGCTTCTGTTACATTATTAGAGTATTATAGTAAGGGAACATTTAACCAGTTATCAATATTCCCAGGTGGTTAAAAAAAGAGCAAATGATATGACTATATCACTGATTTATCAAGTAGGGTTCCTTAACTAAACCAGAAAATGACTACTTTTTTCTCAGTTCTCCCAAGAATGGTACCAAACTAGCACTATTCCACATATACAGAAGTTAAGTCATTATATAGAACGCATGTCTTGGGGCATTAGGGCTTAACTGTTTCTTGAAACGTCAGTTAACCAGACTGTAAAATGAAGCAAGACTATTTGTTTACTTACAAGACAATTCCTAATAAATTAAAAAGTAACTGAAACTGTTTGCAGAATGCTTGTTTCTGTGTAGAGAGCACCTTGTGAGAATATCTATCAGAAAAACCAAAACTCATGTACTAGTTTTTATAAAACTCTCATCAAAAGTTACTTATGTGATCACTTCATCTGTCTGTTCTTAAATTTGTTGTTCAGTTGCTCAGTCGTATCCAACTCTTTGTTCTTAAATATTTTCCTTAAAAATTGACTGTTTCATTATTTTGTCTCACCATCCTTTTCAATAGTCTGCCAGTTAACCTTCCCCAAAATCCATTTTATCGTACCTCTTTCTTGTTGAAAATAAAATGATAAAAGATAAGCAAACAATGAACTGAACATAAAGCCCTCAAATAACTTACTAGAGTAGCTTGGGGTAGTACATGGGTTCTTTGGGGAGGGTTAAGTTTTCTCTGGCTTTTAAGTCATTTGGGTTCACATCCCAGACAGAAAGACACCACTGGGTGCCCTTTGAAACAGTTACTTAATATCTCTAATCCCTATCCCAAATCTTCAATAAAGTAGTTTATACCTTTCTCAGATTGTGATGTGGTATTTATAAACGCCCTGGCACAGAATATGCCAGCTGGAAAGACTATCAGGAAATACCAGTTAAACTCGTATCACTGTAAGCTTTTCTGAATCTTTGCTATCCACATCCTTTCCCACTTCGGCTTGATCTTCAGCTTCATCCAAACACGTCTTTTCACTGCAACTGAATAGTTCATGCTCATCTTTCATCCTAAACTTTTGAGATTTTTTCTTTCTTGGAATCCTGCTTTCCTCCTACTCAACAAACCAAACTCTATCTATCCAATTCTTCCATTAGACCTTCCTTGCTGCTGCTGCTGCTGCTAAGCCGCTTCAGTCGTGTCCGACTCTGTGCGACCGCATAGATGGCAGCCCACCAGGCTCCTCCGTCCATGTGATTTTCCAGGCAAGAGTACTGGAGTGAGGTGTCATTGCCTTCTCCGAGACCTTCCTTAACTATATCATCTTATAGTGATTTAACTCTTCTTTGCCAAACTCTAGATGTAGTCTATTAATTTTTTGACATTTTATCATAAAATTTTAGAGAAGGTAGACTAGTGTTAGGCAGTAGACTCATTAAAGTGCTATTTAAGTTCTGGCAGCAAAGTAAATCTGGAATACTTTTCCACCTTGAAGACCACCAAAACGAAGAGAGGCACAGACTGCTGAGTCTCTGAAGGTAAAGTATTTCATTGCTGAATATACAAATATACTCGCATTCTGACAAATTCTGTTCTTTGAATTTGAATACACTAGCACAATATTTAGTAAATGTTCTACAAGTAGTAGATATTTGATAAATACTGGATTGATTAAGCAAATGCCATAATTTACATAACTTTCTTGAAGGAACTAAAAAAAACTACCACGGGACTCTTTTTTATCTTTAGGTTCTTTTATGTAATAAGAAAGAAAGTACTGTAATTTTCAGTTACATTTGATCAGTGACCTCAGATTATATATGCACATAACAAAAAGAAGTTGTAAACAAAATAATTCATACAGAATATTCAGATTTTTAAAGAAATAATAATTAACGGATGCAGTGTTTCTATATGAGTGATAAATATAAATGTTGAAATATAAAAGAAATATACCATCAAAGCTATTTTTATCAAAGATAATCAGTAAAAAAACTGAAAGTTGTACACATTTGCAGGTGAGAGTTCCAGATATTTTTTCTTATCTTTGTTATATAAATCCAACAGGGATTAAGACAATTTAACATTTTTACAAATCAGCAACTTCAGGAAAGCTGTACTGTCACATTAATAAAATGGCCAGTTCACAAATCATTATAAATGTTTAAAGAACATAAATATGAAGGGCAGATGTGATCCCCAGAGGAACATTCTGCGTAACTGTGAGTGATGACAAAATACTGAGCGTTTGGCCCCACACTGGACTTAAGCCGGCTTCCCAGGTGGCCCAGTGGCAAAGAAGATGCAAGAGCCGCAGGTTGGATCCCTAGGTCAGGAAGATCCTGTGGAGCCGGAAATGGCAACCCACTCCAGTATTCTTGCCTGGAAAATCCCATGGACAGAGGAGCCTGGCGGGCAACAGTCCATAGGGTCCCAAAGAGTTGGACACAACTGAGCATGCCTATACTTAAAATCCGGTGCTTCTCAAACTTTTCCACTTAAACAATCCTCCTAAACAAAATATTATTATAAATCCTCCTTGACAAAATATTGCTAGTTATTCTTGCCTGGAAAATCCCATGGACAGAGGAGCCTGGCGGGCAACAGTCCATAGGGTCCCAAAGAGTTGGACCCAACTGAGCATGCCTATACTTAAAATCCGGTGCTTCTCAAACTTTTCCACTTAAACAATCCTCCTAAACAAAATATTATTATAAATCCTCCTTGACAAAATATTGCTAGGAGAAGAAATGTATACCCCTGTGAGTAGCATAATACAAAACTAAGCCACACTTCTAAATATCTCACACTTTATCTTAAAAATTCATGCTACAAAAAGATAGGCCACAGTTATTCTTTGGCTTTGCCTGTCTTATGACACATAATCATGTACTCTAAGTAATATATTTGGCCCATTTGGGAAGCACTAACTTATTCTAGTGTTATGTGTATCTGAGAAATATTTTCCTAGATTATGATACTGGAATAACTTCATTTTATAATGCCAGGGATAAATAATAGTGAAAATTATTTGACATATTGTGAATACTAATTATATAAAAGGTATTTTTAGGGTTTTAATATACATTTTAATTTTCAAAATGTAAATATTAAGTCAACTGTAGAAAAGAAATTTTTCTTTACTACAGAAATCAAACAGAGATTAAACAGCTATCCCAAGGGAATTGCTGATTTTTAAGTTCCCTCCCATTGATATCTTTAATTCTATTCATAGCTTTAATTTTGTTGCCCATTCATTTCAACTTCTATACCTAAGTTTCCCTTTCTCTCAGATAGTACCTTTTTATCAGTTTAAGTAATTAGCTTTTTTAAATGTACATTTGTACACATTAATACTCTAGTATCAATCTTGATCCTTCTTAAAATATTTCCTCACTCCTGGCTTCTTAACCACTTCATTTTACAACCTTAAAGTAATGAACACAATAAAACTGCCCAGTAAAAACTGCTGCCTTAATGGTAAGTTTACTCTAAGCCCTACTGTCAAAATGTTTATGATACTAGAGGCTACTTCAGTATATTTTCTAAAAGCTTTGGTGATTTGACATTTTAGATTAAATTTAAGGTTGAATCACACAGTGTTTTTAATGTAAATATTTAAATACATTAAAAACCATAGGTAAACAATGTCACTAACCATTTTCCAGCTTGATTTGCAATCTGCTCTTCTAACTTCTGCAGCTCCAATGTGTAAGCCATTATTCGAGCATTGCACACCATGAGATTCTTAACTGCCTGCAAAATCTGGCCTTTTTGAGTGCTCAAAGAAAGGAGTTTCCATATTCCTTCTCGTATTCGAATTTCCAAATCCATTTTTTCTTGAATGCTGCAGTTCTTAGAAAAGAGAGAGGGAAAAAATGCATTTTAAAAGGCAGAAAAACACAGAATAGTATTTCTTTATATTCCTAAAAAATGAAAAATGTACTATCTAGTATTATAATTTTATAACATATCTGGAAAGTAATAAAGTTTTAATATATGATAGTATAAAAATTGTTAAATATTCTCTGCAAAATCTTAATTTCTTGCTTTATTAGAGAGCCTTTATAATCTACTAGAAAAACAGAAGTGAGAAATACTACATATTTTTACTGTAATTGTACAAGGTTGAACAGTGTCCCCCAAACATTCTTGTCCTCCCAGATCCTCAGAATGTGACCTTATCTGGACAGTTTTGCAGATGTAATTAGGTAAGATGAGGTCATACTAGATTCATTTTGGCCCTAAATCCAATAACTATTGGCCTCATAGCAAAGTCAGAGAAACAGAGGGACACACAGAGAGAACTCTAAGTGAAGATGCAGGTAAAGACTGCAGTAATGGGTCTACAAGCCAAGGAACACCAATACGGCCAGCAACCATCAGAAGCTGTCAAAGGCAAGGACAGATTCTTCTCTAGTCCCTTCAGCAGGAACATGGCCCTGCAGATACTTCTGGACTCCAAAACTATGACAGAAAAAATTTCTGTTGTTTTAAGCCATTCAATTTTTGTACCTTGTTATGGCAACCTCAGGAAAACAACACAAAAATATAATAACCAAGGTGAACAGTATAGCCTATGTATGTTTCATGTAAGTTGCACTGTGAAATGGCAAGATGTTAACTGATGATACTGAATTAACCAAGGAAAACCTTCTAAAAGAGCATATGCTGAATAAAGGAACTAAGGTTTAGCAGCAGAGAGGTTAACAGGCTATTTGTTAGAGTAAGCAATGTAAATAAAATCTCAGAAGCAAGAGAGTCAAAGCGCCATACTAAGAAAATGTCAGGAGCTTTAGCTTAGTGGACCAGAGATTTAGAACACAGTTTTGTATATATTTATTTTAGTTTTAAGAGTCACCATGAAACTATTAAATTATTTTCGTTCTGAAAGTCTTTCTTTCATTCTGCACAATGATCTTATAACATCCTGGCTCTAAAAGCAAGTTTCAGATATAACATCAAAATTCTATAAATTGATATGTACTCTTCTGATTTAATTCAGTGACTTTTAAAAAAAATTATAAATCACTAGATACTCTTTGTTATTTTGATGTTTAGTTGCTAAGTTGTTACTTTTTACTATCCTACAAACGTGTTAATGCTTCAGTATGTCTACTTCTAAAAATAGATCACCTTGGTTTCTGTGGTTAAAAAAAAAAGAATGCTATAATTTACCTTTTAAATGAAATAAAATCTGTATCAAAAATATGAATGAATCTAATTTAAAAAGTTTCAGATACTGAAAAGACAATCTTTTTTAAAAAGCAGAAAAGTTAGAGCAATAGTCTATAAAGATTCAGTTCAGTTCAGTCGCTCAGTCGTGTCCGACTCTTTGCGACCCACGAATCACAGCACGCCAGGCCTCCCTGTCCCTCACCATCTCCCAGAGTTTACTCAAACTCATGTCCATCGAGTCGGTGGACATCTCACCCTCTGTCGTCCCCTTCTCCTCCTGCCCCCAATCCCTCCCAGCATCAGGATCTTTTCCAATGAGTCAAATCTTTGTATGAAGTGGCCAAAGTATTGGAGTTTCAGCTTTAGCATCAATCCTTCCAATGAACACCCAGGACTGATCTCCTTTAGAATGGACTGGTTGGATCTCCTTGCAGTCCAGGGACTCTCAAGAGTCTTCTCCAACACCACAGTTCAAACTCATCAATTCTTCGGCGCTCAGCTTTCTTTATGGTCCAACTGTCACATCCATACATGACCACTGGAAAAACCATGGCCTTGACAAGACGGACATTTGTTGGCAAAGTAATGTCTCTGCTTTTCAATATACTATCTAGATTGGTCATAACTTTCCTTCCAAGGAGTAAGCGTCTTCTAATTTCAAGGCTGCAATCACCATCTGCAGTGATTTTGGAGCCCTAAAAAATAAAGTCTGACACTGTTTCCACTGTTTCCCCATCCATTTGCCATGAAGTGATGGGACCAGATGCCATGATCTTCGTTTTCTGAATGTTGAGCTTTAAACCAACTTTTTCACTCTCTACTTTCATCAAGAGGCTTTTTAGTTCCTCTTCACTTTCTGTCATGAGGGTGGTATCATCTGCATATCTGAGGTTATTGATATTTCTCCTGGCAATCTTGATTCCAGCTTGTGCTTCTAGGGACTCTCAAGAGTCTTCTCCAACACCACAGTTCAAACTCATCAATTCTTCGGCGCTCAGCTTTCTTTATGGTCCAACTGTCACATCCATACATGACCACTGGAAAAACCATGGCCTTGACAAGACGGACATTTGTTGGCAAAGTAATGTCTCTGCTTTTCAATATACTATCTAGATTGGTCATAACTTTCCTTCCAAGGAGTAAGCGTCTTTTAATTTCAAGGCTGCAATCACCATCTGCAGTGATTTTGGAGCCCTAAAAAATAAAGTCTGACACTGTTTCCACTGTTTCCCCATCCATTTGCCATGAAGTGATGGGACCAGATGCCATGATCTTCGTTTTCTGAATGTTGAGCTTTAAACCAACTTTTTCACTCTCTACTTTCATCAAGAGGCTTTTTAGTTCCTCTTCACTTTCTGTCATGAGGGTGGTATCATCTGCATATCTGAGGTTATTGATATTTCTCCTGGCAATCTTGATTCCAGCTTGTGCTTCTTCCAGCCCAGCGTTTCTCATGATGTACTCTGCATATGAAGATTACTTGAAAAGAAAAACTGCAGATGATTTAACTTGACTATCCAAATCCATCAAATGTATTATTCACATGCAGAAACAGATTTAATTATGTTCTGTAATTACATCATGTAATCACTATATAAAAACCTTCTTTTGTAGCATAACTTAAAACTGATGTACTATATAAATGTAGTCATTTGCTACTTTTCCTTCTTTACACATAACTGAATTTCAACAACTCCATCTCATCTTTTTATGACTTCTCAGTCCCAAAGTAAGTTCCTTTTTAATGTAATTAGTTATCAATCATAAGAATTATCGGTGTAACCCACATGTCTATAGAAATAAACTTGGGCAGGCAGGTTAGTATTGGAGAGCGCACTTACAGAGCAACTTGAAACTGGGATGAAAAACTACCCCACAACTCAAATATAAACAAATACCATCTGGTGCCATTAAATCCAAGTTTTCTTTTTAAATAGAATGAGGCAGCCAGTTGAACTAGCACAGTCATTCTTAAAGCTGGCTATACATTAGAAATCACCTCAGGCAAAGAAAAACAAACAATTAGGATTTTTGGAAGTGGAACCTGCACATCTTTTGTTTTTTTTAAGTTCCTTTGGTCATTCAGTGCACAGTCCAGGTAGAGAACCAGCGCTGGACTTGATATTCCCCAGCAATCTGGAGAATTGCAGAAACCTTAAGGAACCAGCAGGTGGCTGCAAAAACACTAAGGAATTGGTTTCTAAGGTTTCTAGCCTGTAAATGAAGACTGTCTCTCTTCATCAATTATTGATCAAGACTTCATAAAACTGGAGAAGCTTGGGGTAGAGTGGAGAAAGGATATGTACAGTCAGGGCTTTAAAAAGATTTACAGTATTTGTAAGATTAAAAGTTCATTAAAGAAATGAGACACAGCTGGCAGATATTAGAATTCTAATGTGAAGGATGGACTCATTGGAAAAGACCCTGATGCCAGGAAAGAATGAAGGTGGGAGGAGAAGGGGACGACAGAGGATGAGATAGTTGGATGGCATCACAGACTCGATGGATACGAGTCTGACCAAGCTTCGGGAGTTGGGTGATGGACAGGGAAGTCTGGCATGCTGCAGTCCATGGGGTCACAGAGTAGGACATGACTGAGTGTCTGAACTGAACTGATCCTTTAGATCAGGCTTCCCAGTGGCTCAGTGATAAACTGCCTGCCAATGCAGGAGATGCAAGTTCGATCCCTGGGTCAGGAAGATCACCTGGAAAAAGAAATGGCAAACCATTTCAGTATTCTTGCCTGGAAAATCCCATGGACATAGGAGCTTGGAGGACTTCGTACAGTCCATGGGGTCGCAAAGAGTCACAACTGAGTTACTGACCACACACATCCTTTAGAGCAGGAGGCAGCTAACTATAGTTAACCCAGTGCCTGTTTTTGTAAATAACGTTGTACTGGTGCACAGTCACGCCCATTTCTATTGTCTGTGGCTACTTTCAAGCTACAAAGGCAGAACTGAATAATTTCAAGAGAGACTATGTGGCCTACAAAGCTGAAAATATTTACCATGTGTCCCTTTACAGAAGTGGTTTGCAGGTCCATGAATCAAGGCAAATTGGAAGCGGTCAAACAAGAGATGGCAAGAGTGAACGTCGACATTCTAGGAGTCAGCGAACTAAAATGGACTGGAATGGGTGAATTTAACTCAGATGACCATAATATCTACTACTGGGGGCAGGAATCCCTCAGAAGAAATGGAGTAGCCATCATGGTCAACAGAAGAGTCTGAAAGGCAGTACTTGGATGCAGTCTCAAAAACGACAGAATGATCTCTGTTCTCTTCCAAGGCAAACCATTAAATATCATGGTAATCCAAGTCTATGCCCCAACCAGTAACGCTGAAGAAGCTGAANTACCCTTTAAATCAGGGCCTTCCCTGGTGGCTCAGATGGTAAAGCATCTGCCTACAGTGCGGGAGACCCAGGTTCAATCCCTGGGTCAGGAAGATCCTCTGGAGAAGGAAATGGCAACCGACTCCAGTACTCTTGCCTGGAAAATCCCATGGACTGAGAAGCCTGGTAGGCTACAGTCCATGGGGTCATAAAGAGTTGGATACGACTGAGTAACTTCACTTTCACTTTAAATTAGTAAGCTTTATCATATATGAAATATCTCAATAAAGCTTGGGAAAAACAAAAACAAAAAACTTGTGAGTTATAGTAAGTAAACACAGCATCCTCCGAAACCCCTCAGTGCGTTTTTTTTGTTTTTGGTTTTAATCTCGTTGGCGTCTGAATGGTACAACTGTAGCACTCTCACATAGTAACCTGGGTAACTGGCTTGGGGGTCCAAGTGTAGGCCATTTATGCAGGTGTGCAGAGCTTGTTTTATGAGTGGGTCTGGCAAGTGTCAGTCGCTTAGTTGTGTTCGACTCTTTGAGACTCCATGGATTGTAGCCTGCCACACTCCTCTTTCCATGGGATTCTCCAGTCAAGTATACTGGAGTGGATAGTCATGCCCTAATCTAGGGGATCTTCCCGACACAGGGATCGAACCCGGGTCTTCTGCATTGCAGGCAGATCCTTTACCGGCTGAGCTACCAGGAAAGATCCTCTGGACAAGGGCATGGCAACCCACTTCCAGTACGCTTGCCTGGAGAATCCCGTGGGCCGAGGAGCCTGGCGGGCTACAGTCCATGGAGTCTCAAAGAGAGGGACGTGACTGAGCGACTAACCCTTGCCACTACTACTGGGTACAGAAAGCCCCTGATGAAGAGGACAGTTGTCCTATTTCTCTCCTTCTACCCCCAGGGTGTAAGGCAAAATGCCTTCCCTTTAAGAAGGCCTTGATAGAAACAAAACTGAAAGAGAGAAGGAGAGAAGGGAGCATAAGCTTCTTACTTGGCGGCTTTATCTCCCAGCAAGGGAGTGCGCTGGGACTCCGCCCCCCAGGGCCCCGGGACTCCGCCCCCCAGTGCCCCTGGCCCCGCCCTCACCAATCGCAGCAGCTTCACGTGGCCTTTCACGCTGCAGCAGAAGGGGCGAGATTTTGGTTTCGGTTTCTGGGTCTGCATCGCCCTTGCAGACCCAGCGGCAGCACTTTCCTGCGGGTCCCCCTATTCAGCGCACCTCTCTGCCAGGCCCGGCGCCAAGTCTGCAACGGCCACCCCGGCCACGTGCAGCGCTTCTAGGCTTCCCGCCCTGGCGCGTGCACACGCAGGGTTACTGCAGCCGCACTTGGGTGCACGCCAGGTCCCCCACTCCCTGCCACAGGCTCCCCCCTCTGCGGAAAGCCAGAAAGCCGGGTTCAGTTCGCATTGTGCGTTTCCGGTAGCCTACAGGGGAGCTACGAAGGCCAACTTCTCCCCACCTCCTAGTTGTCTGTCCAGACGACCACATATGGATTGTACATTTGATAAAAGATAAACTGAGGCATACTAAAATTTTTAAGATTTTATTGAACAACAACCAAAAAAAAATGATTCAAATAGGGCGGCGATCCAGTCTAACAGAAAGGAGCTCTGAAGAGGTGTACAAAATGAAAGACTTAAAGGCAGAAGGAAGTGGGAACAAGGAAATTGGTTACTGCAAGATTACTTTCCAAGGGGATGGCAGGGGGTCTATCAGGTTACCTAACTCAGAGGTTCCCAGCCTCTGGGATCTAATGCCTGATGATCTGATCTGAGGTGGACCAGATGTCATAATAATACAAATAAAGTGCACAATATTACAATAATACAAATAAAGTACACAATAAGTGTAATGCACTTCAATTATCCTGAAACCTTCTCCTTCCCTTCCTCCCCAGGCGGGTGGGGGGAGGTCTTCCACAAAACTGGTCCCAGGGGGCAAAGGATGGGGACCGAAGATCTAACTAGTGCTGATCAGATGATGCCTGATTGACTGGAGAGCCAAAACTATAATTAAGTCTTGGTTGGTGAGTGGGACTTAGCATAAGCGAGTCCTTTGGGTCCTGTTGTCTAGTTTTTTTAATAGCTTCCAGAGGGATCTAGTATATTTACAGTCTAGATCCTGGAAATGTCCAAGTTCAGAGAAAACAGCGCTGGCGGTGAAGCAAGATAGATGGGCTTGAATTTCAGCTCCACCCCTTAATGAATGCTTCTGTTTACTTTTTAAAAGCTACCTGTTTCCAAAGATCAGCTCGGCTGGGAGAATGGGAGTGACAGCACCCATCTGTAGGCTTGTTGGGAAGAATAAATAACAGCGTGTGAGTTGTCACTGGTTCCTGGATACAACAGATGCTCAATTAAGAAACCTCCAATAGTTAATTAGGGCTTCCCTTGTGAATCCCTTGAACTGCACAGGAATCCAACCAGTCCATTCTGAAGGAGATCAACCCTGGGATTTCTTTGGAAGGAATGATGCTAAAGCTGAAACTCCAGTACAAGAGTTGACTCATTGGAAAAGATGATGCTGGGAGGGATTGTGGGCAGGAGAAGAAGGGGACGACAGAGGATGACATGGCTGGATGGCATCACTGACTCGATGGACGCGAGTCTGAGTGAACTCCGGGAGTTGGTGATGGACAGGGAGGCCTGGCATGCTGTGACTCATGGGGTCTCAAAGAGTCGGACACGACTGGACACGACTGAGCGACTGAACTGAACTGAACTTGTGACTCAGCTGGTAAGAATCCGCCTGCAATACGGGAGACCTGGGTTCGATTCCTGGGTTGGGAAGATCCCCTAAGAAAGGAAAAGTTACCCACTCAGTACTCTGGCCTGGAGAATTTCATGTGTAGTCCATGGGGTGCCAAAGAGTCGGACATGACTGAGAGACTTTCACTTTCAATAGTTAACTAACAAACCAGTCGCTGGTGTTATTGGCCACCCAAGCCCCGAATCTTGCCAAATCATGGGTTCATTCTGCCAGCGTCTGGTTGGCGGGGAGATTTCCAGGCTGCTAAACGGCGAATCCCTCACCTTCTCGGGGGAGGGTGAAATGAGATGAGGTCTCTTTAAGAATCGACGGGGCGGGACAGGGCGGGGCGGGCTGGGGATACGGGCTGCGCGCGGGGGCGGGCCCCGTCTCTCGGCTGCGCTACCAGTCCATTCTGAAGGAGATCAACCCTGGGATTTCTTTGGAAGGAATGATGCTAAAGCTGAAACTCCAGTACTTTGGCCACCTCATGCGAAGAGTTGACTCATTGGAAAAGACTTTGATGCTGAGAGGGATTGTGGGCAGGAGGAGAAGGGGACGACAGAGGATGAGATGGCTGGATGGCATCACTGACTCGATGGACGCGAGTCTGAGTGAACTCCGGGAGTTGGTGATGGACAGGGAGGCCTGGCATGCTGTGATTCATGGGGTCGCAAAGAGTCGGACACGACTGAGTGACTGAACTGAACTGAACTGAACTGAACCCTGCCAAATTAACATACATAGTAAACTGTGACCTTACCTCCTTACTCTACAGTGAGTGGATGTGGATCTTGGAGGGCTTATACAAGTGGGATAAGTCAAGTGTATTTTTTTTCTGGAGTATAGTTGATTTAAAATGTTGTGTTACCTTCTGTTTTTAATGTATTCTTGGAGAAACAAAAGGACCAGTTTTGTGTCTCCATGCAAGTTCTCTTACTGTTGTATATACTATATGATCTCTGGGTCACGAAGATCCCCTGGAGAAGGAAATGTCAATCCACTCCAGTATCCTTGCCCGGGAAACACCATGGACAGTGGAGCCTGGTGGGCTGTAGCCCATGGGATTACAAGAGTCAGACACAAGTTAGAGACTAAACCACCACTACCAGACTAGAAGGTACAGTACACATCTATGGTTTATATACAGAGAAAACATCTCTGGTCAAGGAAACTATTCTCACCAAGAAAAGCTTCATGGAGTCAAAGGACTTGGTTTTAGTTAAAAAGGGGTACAAAGCGCTCCAAGGCTAGGAGTGATGCCTAATGCCAACCACAGTGAGAATAGTGATTGTGTAATGACAGTAAGCATTCCATGGTGATGCTTACTGACCTCAAAGAGGAAAAGTAGGCAACTAAAATCATATTGGTAGAGTCAAGACTGACTAGGACACATGGCAAAAGCATGTCTCTAAATAAGGGCTTGCTATCAAGTCAAACAGAAGCCTTATCTCATAGGTATTTAAAGTTAGGTTGATAAGACTAAATGGCTAGGGCAAGGCTAAGAAGGAAGTAGATGACTTAAATGTGAAAACTTAGATAATGCAGGAAACAGAAATATACTAAATTTTAAGAGCTAGAATGGCACACAAAAGAACAAAGAAAATGCTAGAGCAGTGGAATTAAGCACTGACTGAAAAAAGAAAAAGAAAAATGAAGCTGGCAGCTGGTAAAAAAAACAAAACTGCATGAATCCAGATAGAACCCCCACTCACCTAATGCATATAGTTAAACCTTGTTAACCGAGAGACTGCAATGAAAAAGACTGCAAAATGGCATATACAGATACAGTCTTTCCAAAAGAAGCTGTGTGTATTTTATGAATTGTTTATATACAGAGAAAAGTCTGGAAATTGTTAACAATGCTCATTCTGGGGAATGGAACTGGAGAAAGAGTTCATAAATTCATGTTTCTATGATTACTTTTCTGCAATGAGAAAGTATGCCTTCAATTTTAATTTTTATAAAGACTGCAAAAGCTTAAACATTTGTAAGAAAAGGTAGGTGGCTGCTCCAACTATTCAGATAAATGGGACAAAGGTAGTAACAAAACCAGTCATCTTTCAAGCAAGTATGAGTGCTAGGTACTGTTAAGTACTTTAAGTGGAGTCACTCAGTCGTGTCCAACTCTTTACGACCCCATGGACTGTAGCCTACCAGGCTCCTCTGTCCGTCCATGAGATTTTCCAGGCAAGAGTACTGGAGTGGGTTGCCGTTTCCTTCTCCAGGGGGATTTTCCCGACCCAGGGATTGAACTGGGGTCTCCTGCATTGTAGGCAGATGCTTTTACCGTCTGAGCCACCAGGGAAGTCCATTAAGTACTTTAAAGAAGTTCTCAAATTTCAACAACTCTCTACGATAAGCAATTTTCCCATTCCACAACTGCAGAAACTGCAACTTAGAAAAGACAGCTAATTTATGCAAGGTTCCACAACAAGCAGAATTGGATTTTACCTTAATTGGACTTCAAAGCCAATATTCTATGCTGTGAGTAGTGACAGATAACTCTAATGTTCAAGGAGAGAAGTTATACTAGTGAGTGACTATCTCAGAATCTTTGGGCCTATCCCCATCTTATGGCAGGTTCATTAATATCAAAGGAAATACAAAAATTCAGTGTTAGTCAAGTATAAAATTTTTTTACTGACCCTCAATATTACTGTTAGATTACAACCTATTACTGTTTATAGTTTTTCTCCATCATCCAAACAGAAGGAATTCCACAACACAATTATCTTAATTTGTTGCTACCTAAGCAATCATTAAGTATTGTACTTTCCCACATGTAAATAATCTCACCTTTATGTATACTTAAGTATTTCTTGTCATTCCACATAAAACTTCTTTTATGACGTTATTCTCATCTCTTTTGTACCATTCCAAACTACTGCTGCTACAAACAGCTCAATAAGTACGCCTGACCGGCCGCACCAACACCTATGTGATAAATGCAAGAGCCTCAAGATACCACCAATTCACTAGAAATCAAAATTTTTAAAAATAATTAGTACAATCGAAGTGAAACAGAGCAGGACCCTTAAGGTCCCTGCCCCCAACGTCCTCAGCTTGCCTTTTTGCCTGTGAAACATCTTTAGCCTAACAATAAGTTTAATCAGAGAAGTAAGAAAATACAGAAGCAAAGACAAGCTTGAAAACAGGACAAAACAATAATATCAATAATTTAGTCAGTAAGGAAAGTCAATGCCATTTAGTTCCTTCTCAAGGGCTATAGATAATATTCTAAGCCATATCCCATGAGCTGTCTTATGGATACTGAAACCCCAACCAGGAGGAAAAAGCTAACTATAATACAAGACCAGACAGTAGCCACCACAGAAGCTGCCATAACTCCAAGAACTGGTCTCAAAGAAATGGGAACAAACCTACCCTGGCAGTGAAGCTTAACTATACTTAAAACAACCAAGATGCCACTGGTCAGACTACCCACGACAATTTTAAGATGACTGTCAAAGCTGACTGTACTATTTCTGCATGCAGCCCCCTCCCTCTGCCTATAAAAGCTCTTGGCCACTTGTCACTGGGATGAAGTCAGCCTTTGGATAGGAGTCCGCCCTCCCCCAGGGGTTCTCTGGTGGCTCAGAGGTAAAGAATCTGCCTTCCATTGCAGGAGACACAGGTTTGATCCCTGGGTCAGGAAGATCCCCTGATGAAGGAAATACAAGTCCCATGGATGGAGGAGCCTGGTGGGCTACAGTCCTTAGTGTCAGAAAAGAGTGGAAGGACTGAGGGACTAAATAACAACAACTGCCCTCCCCCACTCTTTGCTGGCCTTCAAAATGAAGTAAACTTTCCTTTCCACCAATCTTGCCTCTTTATTGGCTTTTAAGCATTGAGCGGCCCAGCTGGATACCATTTACAGTAAAAAAAAAAAAGGTACACAACAAGATAGAAAAACAAACACTGTGCATCGAAATGTTAGAAATTTTTTTAAATGCTGCCATAAAACAGTATAAATTACTGATAAAGTTACTGCACTCTCTGCAGAAAGACTAAACGTCACGCTTTTCACACCATTATGAAGACTTCCTAACAACTTTGTATCTGCTAAGGATTCTAAGATTTCCAGAAAAGAAAACAGGTTTCTAAGCAAAGATAATAGGTTGGACCATACGAAATTGCTAATATTCTACCAATTCTGATCTACAAAACTGGTAATTTCATATGGTTTAACCTACTTCAGAAATAGGTAAAACCGGAGATTAAATTGGAAGTGGATATCCCGTTCAAAGGCAGAGTTTTTCAAGCCCCATCTTTTAAGTATTCTTTAAAGGTTGAGAGTGGAAAGTATAATCTTTTAATAAATGCCAAGAAATAATAGGCGAATCCACTAGCAGACCAAGTGTTTCTCAAGTTCAGATGTTCCAGTCTGCTTCTCCATCCCGCCCCATCAAGTTTATATAGCACAGCATCTACAGTAACTGTGCTTTACATCAAATCTAGTAACAAGCAAACTGTTCTCCACCGGCCTCGGGTGGGCTTCCGGAAAATCCTGGGGCCCCCAGTCCCCCGAGTCAGTCACACTTGCAAAAAGACAAGGTCCCAATTCTGGGAGGAGGTGTGAGGGGCAGGTGCGCCCCAAACTCGCTTCCCCCTTCTAGGCCAGTTTCCTAAGAAACTGGGGGCGGGGATGGGGAGGTGGGAATAGGGAGATCTCCAAGGTCCACCAGGGCCCCCAAAGCGCAGTCGCCTACTTTTTTCCTTTTGTTTCTGGCCTCGGTGAATAGAGACGCGGACTGGGGCGTTTCCCGTCGTCCAGACAGAACTACCGCTCGAGGACCTGAAGCCGGGCCCCTCCCTCACTCACCTGCTGGGCCGCAAGCCCCGCCGCGCGGAGCTCGTGTCCCCTCTGGACGTGCCCCTCCATCTCCAGCGCCCCAGCTAGGGCCGCCGGCACAACTCCGAAGGTAAGGTTTGAAAAGCCCGCCCCCGGCTGGAGCCGCGGAGGACGCCAACCGCCGCCCCGGCCGTACCAAGTCCCAGCGCAGGGGCGGGGGCGAGGGGGCAGAGAGCGGCGCGCGCACGCGCAGAGGGCGCCCCGCGCAGCCGGCTCTCAAGTTTGCCTTGACCCGAGCTCCCGGCGCCGGCTGGGAAGTAGGGAGCAGCTGGCCCACTTAAGGGAGAGGCGGCGTGTGGGCGGGCCTGGGACGGGAGTGGGCGGGGTCGTGGGGAAAGCTTAGCCCGCTGAACGCACCTGACCGGAATCCCGGTTTAGGCTTGTGGTTTTCGAGGCCAGCCTTTTGGGCGCGGAGCCTTCGGCCTGCATCTCACCCAAGGCCCGCCAGAGCTCTCGGGGTCAGCTGACCCAACGTGCAGTCCCTGGACTCCCACAGACCACCTCAATTCCAGAAAACCAAGTGACACTGCCCTCAGCGATCACTCTCTCACACAACGCAGATCGTCACCCGAGGTCACTTAGAAAACACGGCCTTATTAATCAGGCTGGTGAGACGTCGTGTCAGGCATTTCACAAGGCTTTTTCTTTTGTCCCCAACGTTTCTTTGTAATTCCAGATGCCCCTCCCTGCTGCTAAGTAGTCTGTTCTTTCTTGGGAAAAACCCTTTCATTACTCTTTCCCCACCAATATCCAAAGTGACAACAGAATGAGGTATTATTTCCCCAGACTCTCATTTCTTGCTGTCCCTAAAGACCGATATAAAGACCCTTTTAATTTTATTGGGAATTAATTATAATGCCAAAAAGTCAAAATTGAAGTGCCAAAGATTTCAGGCCTTTGTAAGTTCTTTAAAATCCCACTGATCTCTTGAAAAAGCAACAAAGCTTCTTTGGCTTCTAACATGTTTTTTCTCCTAAGGGAAGAATCTATCAAAACAACCCTCCCACCCTCATCTCTTAAAAGCCTGGGGCACTTTTCATTCCATAAGTAAAATGAAATATTCAACATTTTTTTGTTTGCCTGAGACAGTCCTTATTTGGGTCTGTTGTCCCAATCAATATTCCACAGATCTTGTCTTGTCCTAGTTAGAGTGGATATTAAATTATGTGGTCACATCCACAAGGCTTTTTTAAACCAGTTAGTCTGAAGTTGATCTTGTGAAAATATAAAGGATGCCCTTTCTCTCATAAGGGTAATTTGCCTCTTTGAGGCCCTGGACCAGTGATTCTAGAAGCTGCCCATCTAGGAATGGCCCTCCCCTTACATTAGGAATGTATGAGTCATTAGGGATGATGACCTACATCCTTACACAAAACCATAAAATACGTAGAGTTCAAAGCTACTGATACAGAGTTCAACTCATTTTCTCCAAATACAGATCTGCATTCCAGAGTCATTAGGTACCCTTCTCTGAGTGCACACCTCTCATACTTACTACTGCTGCTGCTGCTAAGTCACTTCAGTCGTGTCCGACTCTGTGTGACCCCATAGACAGCAGCCCACCAGGCTCCCCCGTCCCTGGGATTCTCCAGGCAAGAACACTGGAGTGGGTTGCCATTTCCTTCTCCAATGCATGAAAGAGAAAAGTGAAAGTGAAGTCGCTTAGTCTGTCCAACTGTTAGCGACCCCATGGACTGCAGCCCACCAGGCTACTCCGTCCATTGGATTTTCCAGGCAAGAGTACGGGGGTGGGGTGCCATTGCCTTCCCCGCATACTTACCACTTTGTGATATAATTATCCCCTACTCAAAGTGAGCCTCATGAGCCTAGTATAGTACCTAACCCAGAAATATTTGATGATCATATCAGCCATATATTCTTTTTCATATATCACACACAGCTCTCGATCAAAATATTTAGAGAAACCATCCCTTCAGGGAAACAGGACCAAGCCAATAAATTGTTTTTTTGTTTTGGTTTGTCTTTTAAATAATTGTTTATTTACTGAACCTGGAGCACATTAGACACACAACCAATTTTAAATTTGCATCTTTTTAACTCAGTTTTGAAGTGTTTACACACACACAAAAATTAGCATGCAACAGTTGTCTTAAGGTAAAATATAGTCACCTTGAACTGTTGCAAGTATTTTCACCCAAAATTGAAAAATTGTTTACCCTGAACATGAAAACCTGTAACAAATTTAAATTTATTGCATAAAACTCATTCCTTGTAGTTTTTCCCTTGCAAAGATCATATATATATGAGTAATCAATAAACATCAGTCATAACATAATCCTGGATCATCCCCACACCAAAACCAGATGTTCCATTAATTTTAAACCCATCATCAGAGACCAAGAAAAGTCTCTGACAAAACAAAATTCACATGTGCCAAAAAAGAAAAAGCCAAGAAAAATAAAACTCATTCCTTGTAGTTTTTCCCTTGCAAAGATCATATATATATGAGTAATCAATAAACATCAGTCATAACATAATCCTGGATCATCCCCACACCAAAACCAGATGTTCCATTAATTTTAAACCCATCATCAGAGACCAAGAAAAGTCTCTGACAAAACAAAATTCACATGTGCCAAAAAAGAAAAAGCCAAGAAAAATAAAAACCCTAGTACTAACAGTGATGCTCAGTACCCTTATTAAAGTGGCTAAAATGACACTGATCAAAACTAAAATAGCAAGCCAACCAATTTTAAATTGGACACAGAGGTAGGAATATTTGATGAGTAAATACCAGTTGCATAATTGGAGATATATTAGGAAAAAGAGACCTAGGAAAGGTCATTTTTAGTAATTATCTGTAGAACAGACAGTTGCTGTTAAAACTATTCTTTTTGGAGAAGATACAATGAGGTTCTGTCTCTTTATTATTCATCAAGGGATGTGCTCAGGAAGTGCTCAAGATACAACTATTATACAGTGATTAAAATAGCTCAGAGTAGGAATGCTATTTCCTTAGTTATACTCAGGTCCTTTGGTATTGCTGCTAATTTCATCAAACAGAGTTTTCTCTGGTGTATGCAATATACATGAATACTGAATAATCCATAAAAACCACCAAAAAATTAAAGATATCACATGAAGTAGTTTGGTCAGCTTGAAGGTGAATGAATGAATGAATTTAAAAACTCCCAGAAAGTAAGAAGTACTACCTTTTGACATCTGAAATGTTTGAGAGGTAACACTTGGAGAGGTGGAAGGTCTCTCATTTGACAGCTAACAGCCCACCCTTCTTGGGTTCCCACAGTAGGTAGAGTCTCACTGAACTGCCCAGACATAGGAACTTCAACTGGAGGTTGAGTGGTGGAATTACTGTCCTATCAATGTCACTTCCCATTGTAAGTTCAACATGTAATATAAGTATCAGTTATAGCTAATATAACAAATACTTAGTAATTAATAGAAAATCAGTTTGGCATAAATGGGACAGCCAATTTAGACAATACTAATAAATATTAAAGTATATTTTTCTTCTCTTTATTAACCATACTCCTTTTGTTAACTCTCTAAAAGGCCAAGAGAAAGAAAAATAGTAAATTTGAACTCAACTCTTACATAATAGACCCATTTTTAAAAAATGTGATTTGCCCCAGAACAGATAACTTGCGGTTTCTAATATCCTCTTGAACACTCTTTTTTTTTTTTTTAATCCTATTAAAAAACATTGTCTTGGTGCTTCCTTTACTCATCTGTTACCTTGAAGGTAATGAACTTAGAATGAACCTCACAGACTAGAGCTGTATCTTGAATTATATACGTAAAAAAGTAAAGATGCTAAGCAGAGGTGCAACATTTGCTGAAATGAATAAGCCATAATCTACAAACAGCTGAAGCATCATATAATCATAAGAACATGCACAGAGTCTGAGGACTTATGAGCCCTATGACCTTGGGCAAGCTACTCAGTGTCCTTATCTATAAAACAAATATAATAATACCCAGCTTGTCTTTTAAAAGTTGTTGAGGTACTCAAATGAGGTAAGATTTGTGAGAGTGCTTTGTAAACTGATTATCCAACACAAACATGAGGGATTGTTAGGCAGGAAGAAAACACCAGTATACCTATGAGCGACCCAAGGGACACTGAGAACTGAATGAGAAAAGCTTATATGAATGGGGTTGGAGATAGTCAAATTATATCATTTACCACTAAAAAATAATTAATACCTAGATTATATAGAGAGAATTCCTGCAGATCAGAAAAGTCCAACTGGAAAATGATCACAGGTTATGGTAGGCACGTATTACAGGACAGTAAATCCAAATGACAAAATCTGTAAAAAGTTGCTCAACTTTATCATTAGTTTTAATCTATACATGGAGGTACTATTTTATAGTCACTAGACTGGTAGATAATAAGTTTGGTAATACTAAGGATTGGTGAAGATACAAATCAAGAAGATACTATATACTGATAGAGGGCATGTAAATTTGTTAAATTACTTTGGAAAAAAAAATTCAGAGCTATCTTGTAAAGTTGAAAGTGTAAATACCCAACAGTTCCACTCTTAGGCCTGCACATCCTGAGATAAATTTTTGCAGTTGTGTACCAGCAACATTGCTTGCAATCACAAAAATATTAAGCAAGCCAAAAGTTCATTTCAGGAGAATGGGTAAAAAAATTGTGGTGATTTACCCAATGAAATATTATATATCAATAAAAATGAATAAACTGTAGATACATGTAATGTCATGGTTTAATCTTAGAAATACTGAATGAAGCAAGCAAGTTAAAGAGGAGTACATAAAATATATAATTTCTATAAGACTAAGAGAATCTAAACAGTACACTGTTTAGGAATACACACATATGGTAGAAGTTTATATTATAAAAGAAGAGAGTGCTAAAAACAAAGCTCAGGACTGTACCAATCCCTGGGAGAGAGGAAATGGGATGGAAACAGAACACACTTTAGTAATGGTAATGCTTTAGTTCTTAAGTTAGGTGATAGGTTCACATTTTAATGTTTACCTGGTAGGTAACTTACCTAAATATTCTTTTATGTGTCTCAACCATTTCATAATAAATATTTCTACAATATTTACAGTATTCTTGTATAAGTTAAATAATGGTGATAGTGTATGGTATTTTAAAAGATACTTACCAAAATAATAATACATTTTTTTGGCTTACAAAATTAGATTTACATTTAATTCATTTCCAGTACATATTATACTATGTGAAAGTTAGAAGTACAGCTGTAATACATTGGTGCCTGTGCCCACTGAGAGACGAGAACTGGCCATCTGGCCATGTGGATTTATCTGTGAACACTTAAGAGCCATTCTTTAAAAGCTTGGGTGAGAGGAGGGGGTGGGACTTGCAAAGGATGAGAGCTTTTGTCAGTAGGTGGGGATGAAATTAAGTGTAATTTGAGTTATTACTGTTAATAGGACCTGCATATTACACAGAAGCCTTAGGATATTCGAATGGCATTAAAATCGGAGGGCTCCATACCAAGCAAGCAATCAGCTGGAGGAATTAATTTTAAGATTTTAATCAATGGTCCTCAAACTATAGCACACAAAGACTTTTCAAGGTTTATAAAGGCATGGGCACTTTTAAAGGAATCATCATCATGACCTTCAACTTATGTTCATCCTAAAATTGATCTACATAACAACCTGCCTGCTCTCTAGGCTTCACGTAGGTCCCGTTTTCACAGCCACCTTTTCCCACTTGACAAAAGAAGGGCATCCCGTTCACCCATTCCTATTGTATGCCCCAGGGTATAAAAGCCATCTGGGA
Source organism: Oreotragus oreotragus (assembly GCA_006410675.1). NCBI lineage: Eukaryota > Metazoa > Chordata > Mammalia > Artiodactyla > Bovidae > Oreotragus > Oreotragus oreotragus. The sequence goes on along the minus strand of SJYX01013789.1, from coordinate 39,634 downwards.
GCCAAAGGGACAATTAAATTTATTGGTGTTAATGTTGCTGTAAGCAACGAACCACAGGCTTAGGGCTTACATTCATAAAAATGAAAGCCAGATGTAGCTGCTGCTGCTAAGTCGCTTCAGTCGTGTCCGACTCTGTGTGACCCCATAGACGGCAGCCCAACAGGCTCCCCCGTCCCTGGGATTCTCCAGGCAAGAACACTGGAGTGGGTTGCCATTTCCTTCTCCAATGCTTGAAAGTGAAAAGTGAAAGGGAAGTCGCTCAGTCATGTCCAACTCTTAGCGACCCCATGGACTGAAAGCCCACCATGTAGACTTGATATTAAAAGCTGTCTCATTCTAGCATTATTTAATATTCACCCATGGATACATAAACTAGCTGCAGGGAAGAAAAGGCTCATCCATCTCATCATGAGATTCATTTCCAGGAAAATTTTACTTTTGATGTATAATATTGATTCATCAAAATCTGTGATCAACTTATTTTGTTTTTATCAGCTATGTACTGCTAATAATTTTAATAATGCAACCCAAAAGAAAACTCTTGACAATGAAATCTAAAATTTCAATTAGCATGTGTATGTTTGTTGCAGAGAAACATGATAGGATGAGCAATAAAGACCTCTTAAGCATAAAAATATTTTATACAAGCACAAAATTTTGTGGAGGAAGTGGGATAAAAATACAAGTTCAAGTAGGAAGAGGAACACTAAAACTTGAAGATGAAATTGTTCATATATTTGAATGGCAGCTGAGTCTTTGGCATTTGGGTTCCATCGGACACACTAAATGCAATGTTTTAACTTTAAATTATAATTTGTCAATACATCAGCAATTCATCCTTTGTAACTATTTAGATATATGCTAAAACATAACAGATGCCACCTTAAAATATATGTAAAGGATAAAATTTTTTTAGGTGTTTTACACAAAAATGTTTGAAAAAATTCTGATTTGGATATCTAATAGCATCATGCTGCTGCTGCTACTGCTGCTAAGTTGCTTCGATCGTGTCCAACTCTGTGCGACCCCATAGACAGCAGCCCGACAGGCTCCCCCGTCCCCGGGATTCTCCAGGCAAGAACACTGGAGTGGGCTGCCATTTCTTTCTCCAATCATGAAAGTGAAAAGTGCAAGTGAAGTCGCTCAGTCGTGTCCGACCAGTAGCGGCCCCATGGACTGCAGCCCACCAGGCTCCTCTACCCTGCAGTACCCAAACACGTCTATGTTTAACAGAGGACATACACCTGCAGACTCACCTCCTCAAATATTTCTCAGATTCTTCTTCTTCCACTTTGCAGCCACCCCAACATGGCCTCTCATATGGACCTCTAGTTTCCAGAATGGACCCAGCTCCTTCTCTAGGTAACTTTTTTTCTTTACGTACATTAATGCCATCAGTTAGGCTAAACCCTTTTCTTCCCACTTTGGTTCTTTAATGGTTCTCCTTATGAATATTCACCATTGTTTTCTCCTTTTCAAAAGTGGCCAAGATACTGCTCTCTCACATAACTTTTTTTTTTTTTTTTACTTTATTTTACTTTACAGTACTGTATTGGATTTGGCATACATTGACATGAATCTGCCACGGGTGTATACTATCATGTAAGAAACAAATCGCCAGTCTATGTTCGATGCAGGATGCTTGGGGCTGGTGCATGGGGATGATCTGGAGGGATGATGTGGGGTGGGAGGTGGGAGGGGGGTTCATGTTTGCGAGGTCATGTCACATAACATTTTTAATCAGCTTTTTAAGTTCTGACAAAATAAAAAAGCCTGTTGGAATTTTTATTAGAATTGCACTGAATTTAGAAGCAAATGATATATTTAGGATATTGGCATTCCTATCTATGAACATCACATATGCTGCAAATTTAGATCTTCTTTAATGTCTTTCACTGAAGTTTTACAGTTTTTTCTACATAAGCCTTCTATATCTTTTGTTCCATTTTTGGATTGCTATATCTCAATATTGGAAATAAAGCTTTAAAGATATGTATTCTATCTGTGATTAGTGTATAGAAATAAAACTGATTTTCATCTGTTGGCTTTATATCCAGCTACCATGCTAAAGGCAATGGCACCCCACTCCAGTACTCTTGCCTGGAAGACGCCATGGACGGAAGAGCCTGGTAGGCTGCAGTCCATGGGGTCGCTAAGAGTCAGACACAACTGAGCGACTTCCCTTTCACTTTTCACTTTCATGCATTGGAGAAGGACATGGCAACCCACTCCAGTGCTCTTGCCTGGAGAATCCCGGGGATAGGGGAGCCTGGTGGGCTTCCGTCTATGGGGTCACACAGAGTCGGACATGACTGAAGCGACTTAGCAGCAACAGCAGCAGCAAGCATGCTAAAGGGCTTGTCTGGTGGTTTAATGGGTAAAGAATTCTCCTGTGATACAGGAGTACGTAGGAGAGGCGGGTTCAATCCCTGGGTTGGGAAGATCTCAAGAGCACGGCAACTCATTTCAGTATTCTTGCCTGGAGACTCCCATGGACAGAAGAGCCTGGCAGGCTGTAGTCCACGAAGTCACAAAGAGACAAACACAAATGAAGTGACTGAGGGTGCATGCAGGCAGCATGCTAAATTCCCTTATTATTCCCAATAAATTGTGGGTTTGGGCGGGTATTCTATGTAGATGACTAAGTGTGAATCATAACAATTTTGCTTCTTTATTTTCTAATTCTTGCTATTCTGCAGTGGCTAAGGCAGGCGGCCATCATAATGTTGAAGTGGTGATATAGGGCATTTTTGTTTTCTTCCTCAGTTTGAAGGAAATGTTATTAATGTTGATTTCTTTATCTCAGTAAGTATACATAGTCACCCTGTACACTTTATGTTCTTCATTAAAGCACTGACTCTTCAAAAATGGCCTTTCCTCTGTTCTCTGTATTCTGTCATTCCGAAACTGAAGTTTGTGTTCAAATTTGACTAACCTTGACTTTCTTCCAGAGAGGATTTGTCTTTGCTTCTTCTGGGAGACAAAAGGCTCTAGGGACCTGAGACCAGTTCGGCCAGATTCTTAGGCTTACTATAAGGATCTCAGGTACAGGTCCTTCTACTTGCCACTGATAGAGCAAAACCCTTTGTGTGTGTGTACATACACGTGTGTGCACATATAGCTTACAGCTCTGGTTTCAACTCAAGATTTTTTGTTTGGTTGGTTACTATTATTCTGATTTTAGTCCCTTAGAGATTTTTCTTTCTGGAGATCTCAGCAGTGCTATAAAAATTATGTTTTATGCAAAATTTATGGTTCCTGCAAATTTATATTTAATGGTTTCAGGAAACAAAATATTATTCACAAAATCCACCATGCTACTGATATTGAAGTCCACAAGTAAGGATATTTGAACAGCAAAAATAGAAGAAGTAAATAATTACAGAATAAAAAGCAGTCTTAAATTGCACATATTTGATTTTAAGAAAAACTCACTGTATTATCTCTTTCTCCTTCTGTAAATGTTGCCACCAGGAAAAGCTGCTCAGTGTCACAACAAGGTCATATTCCCTGATGTTCACTTCGAATGTGTCCAAAAAGGAAAATGGAAAGACAGAATTTTTTAAAGGTTAGAACAGAGACTCATGGAGAATAAATGGACTGGAAAGCCCCTTCCAGGTCTAATCAAGGAACATTTCTCTCCTCTTGGGATAAAGGATCCTTACAATATCTGCCTACTGGGATTTCCCACCTGCTACACATCAGTAGCTGCTGTGTCTCCCATTTTTTTCCAGGGAATAGTTATTGATGTTACCGTGAGCACATTTTACCTGTGTGTATTGGATGTTTGGGGAACAAATGACTTGCCTTTTTAGTTCATAGATTTTTTTTGACTCAAGAGGAGCCATACCCAGACATGAAGTGAATTTCTTCTTGATGTAGGAACTGTAATATATCACCCATAGAGCTTGCTCTTTGAATTTGATGACCTCATTGAAAGGCCCTCTGGCACTGTTATAATCAGTGACATTCACAAAATATTTCTGGTTTGGTTCCCTTGCTCATAGCTTTGCCCGTTTACATCCTTCTTCAGAACTCTTTCATCTTGCAAAACTGAAACTCTATGCCCATTAAGCAAGTATTGCTTATTCTCTCTCCTCCTAGCCCCTGGCAACCACATTCTTTCTGTCTCTATGATTTTGATTGGGTATCTCATATAAGTGGAATCATACACTATTTATCACTTTATGATTAGCTTATTTTACATAGCTTAATCTCCTCAAGTTTCATCCACATTGTAGTGTATGTCAGAATTGCCTGAGAGTTGTGTTTCAGCTGATGGATCATGAGCAAAAGTGTCTGTCCAGCAGCTTTAAGAGTAAGTGTGTGATTTGATATAATTTTCTTTCCTTGTGTCCCAGCGACAGGCAACCTTACAGACAATGGATGGTACAATATCCTGGGTTTCAGAGTATGAGAACTAGAGAACCCATAGACGTCTAGTGATGGACATGTATTATGAGCAAGAAATGCATCTTTGTTGTTCTGCGCCTCTGGACCTGGGGATTGTTTGTCACTACAGCATTACTCAGCCCATTTTGATCGATAAAGGTACCAGACTAAGAGATGGTATTTACATTATAGTCTTAGCCCTGCCACCTATCTATATGCCACGTCACTTGACTTCTTTAAATGTAAGTTTTCTCGCTTGTGACATAGGATTAGTCATTCTCCCTTCTCTGCTTCACTGGATTTTTTTTTCTTTTGTATCCAGTATTTGTGAAAGTGAAAAATGTAAAGCATGTGCAAATATATGCCAGCAGTATCATTAACAACATTGGATTGGTTTGTTCGCTCCTGTATAATGCCAATCTCCAGAAAAGAAATGAGAGAAGTTATGAAAAGTCAAGAATATATTTAAATCAGGTAACGGTGAATGGATGACTTGATAATTTCAGCTTGAAGTGGTAATATTTCCACCTAAAGTGGCTAAATAACTATGCACACCTTCTTTTATAACCATAAAACTTCTTTAAAAAGTCTTTAATGCTTTTGAAATTTTATTGTAAGTTAAAGAGTTGTAATTAACAAAAGTAAAACCGAAGGTAATTTTAGAAGACATAAAGTTTATTTTGGCCTTAGAAAATATGACAGCTTTATTTTGTGATATCAAGGTGAGAATTGAGATGGCTTGTGTACCACAAATATCAGTCAAGCTGATTAAACGTTGTTTTCAAACTCCATCTGCCGTTCCTTCACCCCCACTTTCTGAATTTCAAGGGCTTGACCCCTATCTTCCACTGCCATCCTCACATCAGAAAGAATGAATCATAGAGTCTTGTAAAAATGCCCTTTTCTATTATCTTCTGAACACCTACAGACGGGAGAATCCTGTGACCACTTTGCAGAGTGTATGAGCATGTTGAGCAGTTCTGCACTCGTTAATGACAACCGTAGACTAGCCACTAGAGGTGTTTGTGAGAGCCATTTCTGGGTCTTACGGGAATGTTGTCTTTGGCTTGCCATTTGCTGTGTTATGAATGGCCAGGCAGGGAGGGCAGGGCTCCGCACCACTCCAATAAACTGCTATGCTGACTGGTGCCACCACAGTAATGAAGATGACGTGTGACGAATAATTATATATGAAACTCTGAGTTACTTCTTCAAATCATTTCTTTGTTACTTACAGAAAAATGTTCATTTGTAAAACATGCACTAAACTCTTTAGTTGAAATTTAAGTATAATAAGTATATAGTATCAACAAGAAACTAGTCACTTTTAACCCAAATAATGTAGCTCTGAGTTCTTCAAAGGATATTCGTGCATGCTAGAGGATGTAGTCATCAGATATACATCTGTCTTTTTTATGTCCTAACAATATTTTCATCTTTTGGACTTTCATTTCTTTGCTTTGTAGATGTTAGCATAATAATGTCACTCTTTCTCCCTAGCATAGTACAAATAAAACCTGAGATTTTACCTGCAGGTTTAATGTGTAGCTTCCTTAATGTGTAGCTTTAAAACTTTGAAGAATTCTATGTACTAATACACTTGATTCAAATTTGAAAAATATCTAACCAAAATTTTCTTTTAAATGTTGCTGGGCTGAGAAAGGATATTTATATTAAATAGAANTGAGATTTTACCTGCAGGTTTAATGTGTAGCTTCCTTAATGTGTAGCTTTAAAACTTTGAAGAATTCTATGTACTAATACACTTGATTCAAATTTGAAAAATATCTAACCAAAATTTTCTTTTAAATGTTGCTGGGCTGAGAAAGGATATTTATATTAAATAGAAAAGGTGAATACTATAAAATAAAATGAACACATAAAACACACAAAAAAGAAAAAATGAGGTGATGTCCTTGTGGAAGGAACTTTCTTCTCAAGGGCCAATATCTTATTTTTCTTCATTGTTTTTATTTAATTGAATTCTAGTTCACATCTTTGCTTAATAGTTTCTTATGTTCAAGACAATTATAGAAATTATATACAAAATGATATGTATTTTATTACCAATGTGAAATTAGTTTCTGCTTTTGAACATCACATTTGTTTACTGAAACTAAATTTGCCTCTTTAACTGTTTCAAATTCATAAGATTAAAAAAATTAAAAATAATGGTTAATGAAATCATGATTACCTTAAGTTACTTTTTAATATACTGCAGTTTAACAAAAATGAGCTTTATAAGTTGAAAATTTCTATAGAGACAATTTTCAAAATTCTTAAAAGCCCTTAGTGTCTCTTTTATTTCCTATATCTTAATTCATTAATAGGAGAAACCAATTGTTGATTAAGAATGTTAATCACCTTTTTTAATTCAAACTGAGCATGTTAATCAACTTTTATTATTCAAACAAAATATTTCCCACTGAAAAAAATGTAGGTGGTCCAGAAATTTTATTTTAATAGAATGCCAGGTTAGATTTGTTAAGTAAATAGAAGATCTTACAATATGTATTTTGAATTGGAGAATGATTTAGTAATTATCACCAAATGTATAAGATAGATGCTATACTATGTTTTCTTACCATACAAAGTAAAATCTATTGTGTAACACTGTTAGCAAAAAAGAGATCTAGGTTGATGTCGATTCTTTATGGCTTATTAGGTCAGAATTTTTGTGACTATTGCTAAAATGGATCATAGGACTTTCAGAGCAAAGAAGATTTATCACAGAATTTTAGAAATTAAAACAAGTGTTAGAAATTATCTGTTTAGTTCTAGTCCACAATTTTATAGAAGAGGATTAAAATAAGGTAATGATTATGAAGTGAAGTGAAGTGAAAATCACAGTCGGGTCCGACTCTTTGCAACCCCATGGACTGTATCCATGGAATTCTCCAGGCCAGAATACTGGAGTGGGTGGCCTTTCCCTTCTCCAGGGAATCTTCCCAACCCAGGAATCGAACCCAGGTCTGCTGCATTGCAGGTAGATTCTTTACCAGCTAAGCCACATAATGATTATAAAATGTTATAAAACTAGCAAAATAATTTACTCCTTATTAGGTACAGTTAATATGCAACTGGGGCATACTGGCAATCTCTTCCTAAAGATCTTTAGTAATACGATAAATTGCTAGCTTTCACTTATTATGTATTTGTACGAACATTGATATATACTATTAAAGGCATTTTGGGGTACAATTCCTATATCTGTTAAAAGAACATTTCACAAAGTCAATTTCTGATGTGACCTTTTTGGTGAAGGGCATGAATTGACTGCTTACAGTATTGGCAAAGGTTTCTTTCACCCAGGTCGCAATTCATGATTTCACCAACGGCCATCTCCTCATGTTCATCAATTTCAATAGAAATATGTGAAAAGTTCTTGCTACTGTTTCTCTTTCCAACTGTGAGTCCAAAAGTTATAAGTGGTGTTGGACATGTAGACAGTTAAATGTAAAGAAAAGAGTGAGAAGGAAAAGGTGCCTAGTATTGAGGATCCTGCTGTGCCTTCTCCTGCCTTCTTGTCATAGTTTATAAATGATTCATTAATCAGCCAGGAGCTCGGGGGTTGTGACAGTTCCAAGTCTTTTAAATAAAACACCTCCCTTTACTGCACTGTGGTACAGCTGCACTTGCCAAAGAACAAATATATTAATTTATCCACTGAGAAAGTAATTTTTTTTTTCTTTCAAGAAGAAGCAGCAATTTTTCTTTTCAAATATAAAGCAAAATTTAGCTTTTAGGATAGAGCTCTTGACTGAGAGTACTTTCTCTCTCAAAAGTCAGCCTCAGTGTTGTTAAATTCATTTTCAGGTTTTATTAGAGAAGGATTTTCATTAGAAGTATAGCCAGCATAGGATTTTACCTGCTTGATTTTACATATCTAATTTTTCAAATGGAAAGTGCAATGAAAGACTTGCCACCTATACCTTCACCATCAGCCTCATCACTTCCATAGAGAATTTGTAAAATTCTGTATGTTGACTTAAGTAATTCCTCAGGATAATTATAATTCTGTGGCAATAAACCCCAAATTAACAAGGTTAATATCAAATGGTTATACAAAACTAGATAAAATGTCAGTCTGATGCCATAGTAATCAATTAAAAAAATGAGACTACAAATCTGAGTCTATTATTATGATCATCATATTTATGATTGTATGAATAAAGTTATTCATTCCAAAGTGTTAACAAGATGTCTTTCGTGTATCATTAAAATAACATGTCAAATACTTGGCTAAATTATTGAAGTACTTTCAATATTAATAATTTCATACAAATGTCTAGCAAGAATAACCAGTCAAAATTAAGTAACCATCAATTAGGATAGATTATTTCTGTTGGCTCTCATTTGCTTTCCTAATAATCAACTTGATTTTTTCCTAAAATAGGTCAATATGAAATGAGTGCTAGTCATTTCACACTTCTAGCTTTTAATAAACCAAAACTGTTTAAAGAAATTAGTGATTCTCTTGTAAGTTATTCATCCTTACAGATATATCGTGTTTTCATCCTTTAAATTTGATATGCTCATTTTCTCTTTAATTATCATATACTAATATGATAATAGCACAGTAATTTTATTAGTTCTACTTCTAATAAATTTTGTAAAATTGATTTACTCTAAAATTAATCATATATGACTGTAGCACAAAAATCATTCTCATTATTACACTCTTGATTAGGGGGCATTTATATTCAAGATGTTTAGCTTAAAATATAAAAGGGGCCATTAACACCCTTAATTTTTAAATTATTTTGTATTCTGGTTTTGAGTTTTGTGACTCCATGTCTGATACATAAATCTCTCCTTAATTTAGGCTAGAGTCCAAGAGATAAAGACTCAAACCCTTTGAATTTTCTTTTAGCAAGGGTATAATACTAGCAAGAGTCATATTATCTAACAAGTTATAGGAAATAATACAGATCTGAAATGTCAAATAAGAAAATTAAACTTTTGAATCTTAGACATGTTGAAAGAGATGCTGGGTTTTTGACAGAAGCTGGAACTCCTCCATGGTTTCTATATTTGAGAAAGGTCATTCCCTTTATGTATTTATAGAATTTATCACTTCACTTAGCAATCGCTAAGTTACAGAAGAATAATAAAATAGAAAAAAATATGAAAATAACTGCAGAATAAAGATAAACAGAATCATTATCCTGAAAACATAATTCTTGTTTGAAAATTCTATCAACCAATTATTCTTAACGTTGTTTATCATTTAACTTAATTGGGGTCAATTCCTTTTTCACCTCAAAAAGCAGTACATATTTTCCTAATGGCCTTGTTTTAATGGCTTATTTTTCTGCTCTTAAATTATATCTATTGATCTTAGTATGCTAAATAAATGCTATGCTTAGGAAAGCATGCCATTTTTCTAACTGCTTTCTACGCTTTCTAAATATGTCCCCTTTTAAAAATAGAGTTAGAATCTGTTTAGATAATACTTTAATCACTTCAGGAATCTTATATAAAGTATGAGTTAGAAACTTTGCAAATACTAATTAATTAATTTGGAGTTATTTAATTTGGAATTTAGAGTATCCTGATAGCAATTAATGGAGAGCCAGGTGGGAAATAAAACTCGCACAAGCCACTCCTTGGTAATAGCTTAGGCATACAGTTGTGAATACACCAGACGTGAGTCCTGACCTTATGGGACTTCTAAATGGAATGAATTTTCTAAAACGTAAGACCTCATTGTTTGAAATGTGATTCTGCCTCAGATGGACCTGGTATGTTTGCTCAAACCTGATGCCCAGGCCTCACAGGTTCTCCTGATTACCTTTCCAAATGCTGAAAATACGTCATGCAGTTCACTTCAGTTGCTCAGTCATGTCCGATTCTTTGCAGCCCTATGGACTGCAGCATGCCAGGCTTCCTTGTCCATCACCAACTCCCAGAACTTCCTCAAACTCCTGTTCGTCAAGTCTGTGATGCCATCCAACCATCTCATCCTCTGTTGTCCCCTTTTTATCCTGCCTTCAATCTTTCCCAGCATCAGGGTCTCTTCCAATGAGTCAGTTCTTTGCATCAGATGGCCAGAGTATTGGAGTTTCAGCTTTAGCATCAGTCCTTCCAATGTTTTATCACAGAATTTTAGAAATTAAAACAAGTGTTAGAAATTATCTGTTTAGTTCTAGTCCACAATTTTATAGAAGAGGATTAAAATAAGGTAATGATTATGAAGTGAAGTGAAGTGAAAATCACAGTCGGGTCCGACTCTTTGCAACCCCATGGACTGTATCCATGGAATTCTCCAGGCCAGAATACTGGAGTGGGTGGCCTTTCCCTTCTCCAGGGAATCTTCCCAACCCAGGAATCGAACCCAGGTCTGCTGCATTGCAGGTAGATTCTTTACCAGCTAAGCCACATAATGATTATAAAATGTTATAAAACTAGCAAAATAATTTACTCCTTATTAGGTACAGTTAATATGCAACTGGGGCATACTGGCAATCTCTTCCTAAAGATCTTTAGTAATACGATAAATTGCTAGCTTTCACTTATTATGTATTTGTACGAACATTGATATATACTATTAAAGGCATTTTGGGGTACAATTCCTATATCTGTTAAAAGAACATTTCACAAAGTCAATTTCTGATGTGACCTTTTTGGTGAAGGGCATGAATTGACTGCTTACAGTATTGGCAAAGGTTTCTTTCACCCAGGTCGCAATTCATGATTTCACCAACGGCCATCTCCTCATGTTCATCAATTTCAATAGAAATATGTGAAAAGTTCTTGCTACTGTTTCTCTTTCCAACTGTGAGTCCAAAAGTTATAAGTGGTGTTGGACATGTAGACAGTTAAATGTAAAGAAAAGAGTGAGAAGGAAAAGGTGCCTAGTATTGAGGATCCTGCTGTGCCTTCTCCTGCCTTCTTGTCATAGTTTATAAATGATTCATTAATCAGCCAGGAGCTCGGGGGTTGTGACAGTTCCAAGTCTTTTAAATAAAACACCTCCCTTTACTGCACTGTGGTACAGCTGCACTTGCCAAAGAACAAATATATTAATTTATCCACTGAGAAAGTAATTTTTTTTTCTTTCAAGAAGAAGCAGCAATTTTTCTTTTCAAATATAAAGCAAAATTTAGCTTTTAGGATAGAGCTCTTGACTGAGAGTACTTTCTCTCTCAAAAGTCAGCCTCAGTGTTGTTAAATTCATTTTCAGGTTTTATTAGAGAAGGATTTTCATTAGAAGTATAGCCAGCATAGGATTTTACCTGCTTGATTTTACATATCTAATTTTTCAAATGGAAAGTGCAATGAAAGACTTGCCACCTATACCTTCACCATCAGCCTCATCACTTCCATAGAGAATTTGTAAAATTCTGTATGTTGAATTAAGTAATTCCTCAGGATAATTATAATTCTGTGGCAATAAACCCCAAATTAACAAGGTTAATATCAAATGGTTATACAAAACTAGATAAAATGTCAGTCTGATGCCATAGTAATCAATTAAAAAAATGAGACTACAAATCTGAGTCTATTATTATGATCATCATATTTATGATTGTATGAATAAAGTTATTCATTCCAAAGTGTTAACAAGATGTCTTTCGTGTATCATTAAAATAACATGTCAAATACTTGGCTAAATTATTGAAGTACTTTCAATATTAATAATTTCATACAAATGTCTAGCAAGAATAACCAGTCAAAATTAAGTAACCATCAATTAGGATAGATTATTTCTGTTGGCTCTCATTTGCTTTCCTAATAATCAACTTGATTTTTTCCTAAAATAGGTCAATATGAAATGAGTGCTAGTCATTTCACACTTCTAGCTTTTAATAAACCAAAACTGTTTAAAGAAATTAGTGATTCTCTTGTAAGTTATTCATCCTTACAGATATATCGTGTTTTCATCCTTTAAATTTGATATGCTCATTTTCTCTTTAATTATCATATACTAATATGATAATAGCACAGTAATTTTATTAGTTCTACTTCTAATAAATTTTGTAAAATTGATTTACTCTAAAATTAATCATATATGACTGTAGCACAAAAATCATTCTCATTATTACACTCTTGATTAGGGGGCATTTATATTCAAGATGTTTAGCTTAAAATATAAAAGGGGCCATTAACACCCTTAATTTTTAAATTATTTTGTATTCTGGTTTTGAGTTTTGTGACTCCATGTCTGATACATAAATCTCTCCTTAATTTAGGCTAGAGTCCAAGAGATAAAGACTCAAACCCTTTGAATTTTCTTTTAGCAAGGGTATAATACTAGCAAGAGTCATATTATCTAACAAGTTATAGGAAATAATACAGATCTGAAATGTCAAATAAGAAAATTAAACTTTTGAATCTTAGACATGTTGAAAGAGATGCTGGGTTTTTGACAGAAGCTGGAACTCCTCCATGGTTTCTATATTTGAGAAAGGTCATTCCCTTTATGTATTTATAGAATTTATCACTTCACTTAGCAATCGCTAAGTTACAGAAGAATAATAAAATAGAAAAAAATATGAAAATAACTGCAGAATAAAGATAAACAGAATCATTATCCTGAAAACATAATTCTTGTTTGAAAATTCTATCAACCAATTATTCTTAACGTTGTTTATCATTTAACTTAATTGGGGTCAATTCCTTTTTCACCTCAAAAAGCAGTACATATTTTCCTAATGGCCTTGTTTTAATGGCTTATTTTTCTGCTCTTAAATTATATCTATTGATCTTAGTATGCTAAATAAATGCTATGCTTAGGAAAGCATGCCATTTTTCTAACTGCTTTCTACGCTTTCTAAATATGTCCCCTTTTAAAAATAGAGTTAGAATCTGTTTAGATAATACTTTAATCACTTCAGGAATCTTATATAAAGTATGAGTTAGAAACTTTGCAAATACTAATTAATTAATTTGGAGTTATTTAATTTGGAATTTAGAGTATCCTGATAGCAATTAATGGAGAGCCAGGTGGGAAATAAAACTCGCACAAGCCACTCCTTGTTAATAGCTTAGGCATACAGTTGTGAATACACCAGACGTGAGTCCTGACCTTATGGGACTTCTAAATGGAATGAATTTTCTAAAACGTAAGACCTCATTGTTTGAAATGTGGTTCTGCCTCAGATGGACCTGGTATGTTTGCTCAAACCTGATGCCCAGGCCTCACAGGTTCTCCTGATTACCTTTCCAAATGCTGAAAATACGTCATGCAGTTCACTTCAGTTGCTCAGTCATGTCCGATTCTTTGCAGCCCTATGGACTGCAGCATGCCAGGCTTCCTTGTCCATCACCAACTCCCAGAACTTCCTCAAACTCCTGTTCGTCAAGTCTGTGATGCCATCCAACCATCTCATCCTCTGTTGTCCCCTTTTTATCCTGCCTTCAATCTTTCCCAGCATCAGGGTCTCTTCCAATGAGTCAGTTCTTTGCATCAGATGGCCAGAGTATTGGAGTTTCAGCTTTAGCATCAGTCCTTCCAATGAATATTCAGGACTGATTTCCTTTACGATTGACTTGTTTGATCTCCTTGCAGTTCAAGGGACTCTCAAGAGTATTCTCTTGAGAGTTCAAAAGCATCAGTTCTTTGGCACTCAGCTTTCTTTATGGACCAACTCTCACATCCACACATGACTACTGGAAAAACCATAGCTTTGACTAGATGGACCTTTGTCAGCAAAGTAATGTCTCTGCTTTTTAATATGCTATCTAGGTTGGTCATGACTATTGGAAATCTATAGCTTTGACTAGATGGATCTTTGTTGTCAAAGTAATGTATCTGCTTTTTAATATGCTGTTTAGGTTGGCTATAGCTTTTCTTCCAAGGAGCAAGCATCTGTTAATTTTATGGCTGCAGTCATCTGCAGTGATTTTGATGCCCCCCAAAATAAAGTCTGTCACTATTTCCATTGTTTCCCCATCTATTAGTCTCTCTAGAAGATAAAATATTTTTTTAGGAATATAGCCACAATCTCATAATTCCAATAATTCCATACTATTGTCAAACATCTGTTCAGTTCAGAGTAGAACTATCTACTCATAGTTCTCTTATTGTTGCATGATATTTTTAAAATCTATTTTTAATTGGTAGATAGTTGTATGATATTTTTATACTTTATAGGAATCAAAGTGAAAATATGTCCCATACATTACAGTTCGTTGATGCCTCTTAAGTCTCTTTTAATCTCTTTTTCTTTCTTTCTTACAATTTATTTGTAGAATAAAGTCAGTTGATCTGCAGAACTTCCCACAGAGTAGATTTTTTTTATTGCATCTCCTGTTCTTCTGTCCTCTGAATTTCTTTTAACTTGGTAGTTGGATCCAGAGTAGTGATTCTCAGTGTGGGGGTTAGTTAGAGAGGAGGGAGCAATTTTGCCCTCAGGAGACATTTGTCAATGCCTGGAGACATTTTTAATGTTCCCAATGGAGGTGAGTCTATTGGCATCTAGTGGGAAGAGACCTGGGATCCTGGTAACTATCCTACAATACATAGGCGAGGCCACCTGCCCCAACAAGAGTTATCTGACTCAAAGTATCGGTAATGCCAAGGTTGAGAAACTACAGAGGCATGATCAAGTTCAAGTTTGATTATTTTCCCCAACTTTTTCCAGTTCATCTAACTATTTTTATCATCTTCACATTTTAGGCAGTAACTGTTGGCATTAATTACATCAGTTTTAATGATTTTTAACATATAATTTGAGATATGCCATAGATTTAAAAAAAATTTGAATGACTTTAGAAAGAGTTCAAAACTGCAATTATGATTAACACTCACCTTGGTTCCCTGACCAGATTATATTTTTGTTTACTAAAATATAATTATACTCACAAGAGTTTGTTATCTCAATACAATTGTGATTGGGGTACAAAGCACATTTTTTTAATACTATTCATTCTAAATTAGTCCAGCTGCCCCACTAGTATATATTTTCTGAACCCATAAATTTAGTATTTGTACAATTGTCTGTAAAATTTTGAGAAAATTCATGCAAAAGGCAGTGACAAGTTTGCTTCTCATATGTATATATAATTAAATTTGAAAATAAAAAAGCCATCTGTCCCAGCTTTTGAAAAAAATAAAGCAACATCATTAAGAAGAAATTTGGAAAGAATATCTAATTTACAAATAGTTCAAGTCTTTAAAAAGTTAGTCACTGAAAAATGAACTAAAGAAATGCGTTTTTTTACTGGAAGTAGCCTAGTTTATTTTTTTTTCTTGTGAAGTAAACTTCTGAGTCCCAGTTCTGCCAGTCAGCTGAGTGCAGCTTTTATGTCTTTATGCTCTGTGTTCTTCTGTGTTTTTTTTTAAAACAGTGAGCGACGGAATGACATGCATTTGCAGAATGTGTGGTGGATAAAAGAGCACACTAATCTTAAATTCTAAAAATATTTTTATGTCAAAGATTGAAAACAGGATAAGGGTGAATAACCTTTTAAAATATTAACTGATTTTATGCTGGAATTGTACCAAAGCTCTGTTTGTGAGGTAAAAGCTCAATTATCTTCTTAGTAAGTGCATGAAGGTTCTACTTAACATACATGAATGTTTGGGTCAACCTGAAAATATAGATAGCAAAAAAAAGGAACAGCCTTTATAATCTATATAATTTTTTTATTTCTTTGGAAAGAGTATATAATTTAAAAGAAATTTCACTTAAATATTTTTAAATTATAATAAAAAGATAAGTGTGGTAAAATGATATATTTTGTTATCCATGATTTGTTTTAAGGGACAGAAACTGGATCAAAAAATCTTAAATAAATGAACTATTTCTCCTCACAAACCATATAAAATCAGTGGTGTAGAACCTGCCAATGGTCTCCCGCCCCCTACTACCATTTTTATTTTTTAATTTTTTGCTTGCTGGAAGAGCCTGTCTCTCATTGAGGAGGTAAAAAATGAAATGAGAGATCTGCACTTACTCAGCCTCCCTTAACCTAGGTATGAACCTCTGACCCAATCCTGGCCAGTGAGACATAAGGAGAAGTCCACTTGGGACCCGTAGAAAAACTTTTCTTCCTTATAAAAAGAAAAAGTCCTCGAGGAGAATCCACTTTTCCTTCTTACCTCTGGACGTGGTTGTATGAGGCTGTGATGCTGCTGTGATTGGACAAGCTGTATGTACCAAGAGCCCTAGTTTGATTGACGGAGTCATTGGTAGAACAACCTACTTCTAAACTTTTCATGATATGAGGAAAAGAAATGTTTGTTTTTAAGGGAATGGTATATATATATATATATCCAAAAGCTATACTGTTGATTTCAAGCATTGCTATGTTCAGAAACTTGTGAAATATTAACAGATATTTATCTGTTTTTCTCACTACTCTGTTTTCCTCAATATTAGATTCATTATCAGCCTCCAGCTAGTGGCCCCTGCTGCTGCTGCTGCTGCTGCTAAGTCGCTTCAGTCATGTCTGACTCTGTGCGACCCCATAGACGGCACCCCACCAGGTTTCCCCGTCCCTGGAATTCTCCAGGCAAGAACACTGGAGTGGGTTGCCATTTCCTTCTCCAATGCATGAGAGTGAAAAGTGAAAGTGAAGTCGCTCAGTTGTGTCTGACTCTTAGCGACCCCATGAACTGCAGCCTACCAGGCTCCTCCGTCCATGGGATTTTCCAGGCAAGAGTCCTGGTAGGTTGCCATTGCCTTCTCCAGCTAGTGGCCCCAGGCAGGTTCAAACTAATATCATATTTACCACTATGGTTTCAGCCTAAGAATAACTTCCTTCAGAAAAGTTCTGAGAGTAGTCCTGGGATTTAGTCAGATGAATCTGACTTCATTTCTGTATCCTTTCCTGGAACAATCCAGGATATTACATAGGTGCTGAGGATACAGAATTTCAAAACACAAAACCTATCTTCCCAGTCTAATGAGGGAGATAGAGGGAAATCCGTTATTACAACTTAGCAGATAAATGTCGTGTGAACTGCATGTCATAGTTTTACAAGGGAACCACAAAAGAGAGGCATTGGTTTCTATCAAAAAACTTTGCAAGAATGGATGAAATAAAGGCCAAGTTTTTAAAAGTTGAGATGATATGAGCTAAGTCAGAACGTCTGGTAAACTCTTGATGCTCTTTGCTAATTCTAGACTACTTCCAACTATGCCAGTGGCCTGAGACAAGTCTTCTAGCCTCTCTGTATTCATGTCAAGAAATTAACAGGGGGTGGGTTGAGAAATAGGGAAAGGGTGAGTAGGGCTTTTCCAAGGTACTTTACAGATTTAGAATCTGATTATTCTACCTTCTTGTTACAAGTATCTCCAATTGATATGACAAGACCTAAAAACAAAGAATTACTAATTTTAATCTACCATGAAATAAATTGACAACTGACCTAGTTTTCTAATTATTGCCAGGAAAAAGACTTAAACATTGAATAACATGATTAAAATTATCCCCCAAATTAACTGCCTTATAGTTAACAACTAATTTCCTAGGGATACATTTTACTATGTTTCTCTCAAGTGAGTTCATCAAAAAGCTATGTTGTTAAAGTCAAAAGTTCATTTAGTGTTTCCCTGAGTTGTTTTGTTTTGATTATACATCTGTTTAAAGCTAAAAATCCTCTTGGCCTTCCTTTGAGGCTTCAAGGATCCATTCATGCTGCTTTACCTACATGCTGGAACATGTTTACTATACTTAATGTGAAAATCTGAATTACTAAGCTCCTATAGCACCCCCACTGCATAGTACAATAAAGTTCAGAAAGTGAAGAGGAGAAAATAAGGGAATAGAAATGATATAAGGAGGTTAAAGTTGAGGAAAGAAAAGTTCTTCTGGGACAGGGCTTATGGTAACAGGTTAAGAACACCACATTCAGATTACTGATCAATCTGAAAAAGTGAAAGCGAAAGTGTTGGTCCTTCAGTTGTGTCTGACTTTTTGAGACCCCGTGGACTGTAGCCCATGAGGATCCTCTGTCCATGGGATTCTCCAGGCAAGACTACTCGAGTGGATTGCCATTACCTTCTCCAGGAGATCTTCCTGACCCAGAGATTGAACCTGCGTCTCCCACATTGCAGGCTAATTCTTTACCGTCTGAGCCACCAGGGATCATCCTGAGTTTGGCACCAATTTATTCTTAAAAAAGAAAGAGAGATCACTTTATCTCTTAATACCTTTTGTTTAGTAAGTACTGATTTATTCTTCATCTTGACTGTTGACTTCGGTTATGTTATCAAAAAAGGACTTTTGCAAAATAACCACCACTGCCCACCCCCCTTTCTTTGGCCACACTACACAGTCTGCAGAATCTTAGTTCCCTGACCAGAGATCAAGCCCATGCCCTCTGCAATGGAAGCCTGGAGTCTTAACCACTGGGCCGCCAAGGAAGTTCCAACTCTCCTTTTAAACTTATATTATTCTAAAATGTGTTTTAATGTCTATATTAACTCGGAATAGATCTAAATTTATATGCATTTTAAATTTCATCATAGAAAACAATTTCCTCTGTAGGAAAGAAGTTTCTCATGTCTTTTCACCTCTTTAAAATACCAACAGCAATGGAAAATCCCATTGTCTATTACATGGGACAAAAGCTAGTGTTCATTGGACAAATATTGAAAGATTTCTGTTTTGAGGCTTGGCATACTTAGTGTCCTATATTTCTTACTAGCTTCAAGAAATTTTGTTCAAGAAAGCAGGCATTTATTATGCTTCTGTTATTCTCTCAGAAGTTAGCCTGGTGGGAGTAGAGATAAACTTTGAAAATATCTGAAAATGTATAGATCTATTCTGCTGCCATGGGCAGTTTGATAGTAAGTTTATGAGAAAACAACAATGCCATACATAGTAACTATGTGATACATTAATTTGAAAATATTCATTATGACAAATAATGAGAGGAACAGGATGCTCTATCTGTTTAAGTGATCAAAAAACTCATTTGGAGAAATAATGAACTTTCCCTGGGAATTTGACATAAAAACCTATGGGAGGACATACACAGCTTATCTAAAGCCCATCTCTGTATTTCCTTTTACTGGAAAGTTTCAATCTTTTGTAGATGAACCCAAGGTAATTATTTTAGAAAACAGAGTGTTCTTAGGTTGTATTAAGCTAACAGTATGGTCACCTTGCTGCAGCTGATGAAGTGGAACACCCAGGACAAGAAAAAGGAAATTAATACAGAACTCATTTCAGTTTACCACTCTGCACGGGACTTCCCCCTCCTCTGAATCCCATGCTATTAAGGGAGGTCTGTTAAGACGTCACTCTGTAAACCCCTGACAGTATTTTTCTAATCTGTTCTCTCACCATCTGGGCCACTGTGCTTGCTGTTCAGGTAACTGGGTTGCAGTAAGAGGGCAAGACCTTGACAGTGAGCACTTACAATCACACAGGTCTTCCCTACAACCACCATCACAGCACCCCTGGCACAATATTGCCCTGAGGCTATCAGGGAATTTTACCACAACATGTGTCAACTTGCTTTGGCAGCACCACCAGCATCAAAGTTCTCTTTCAAATTAAAAACTTTTGCTCTGTGACAGATAGAGTTAGGAGGATGAAAAGACAAGATGCAGATGAACATAACATACTTTCAAATCACATAGCCTTCAAAAAAGAGTGTCCAATATAGAGATAGAATTTGTTAAGCTCAACAATATGAGAATAAACTCTGAAAATAAAAAAGTTAAAAAAAACTAAAGTATAAGACTTGAATAGACACTTCACCAAAGAGAAGAAGGCAAATACATACATAAAAAGATGCTCAACCTCATTAGTCACTTTGTTGTTATTCAGGTGCTAAGTTGTGTCTGACTCTTTTCAACCCCATGAACTACAGCATGCCAGGCTTCCCTGTTCTTCACTATCTTCAACCCATGTTGCTAAAACCCATGTCCATTGAGTCAGTGATGCTATCCAACCATCTCATTCTCTGTTGCCCCCTTCTCCTCCTGCCTTCAGTCATTCCGAGCATCAGAGTCTTTTCCAATGAGTTGGCACAATGAGTTGGCAAACGCCAATTGAAACCACAATGATATATCTCTTCAAACTATTATAATAGAATGACTTTTTTAAAAAGACAATGTCAAGTGCTCCACCACAGGAACTATTGCTAATGGGAATTCGAAATGGTACAAGCACTGTGGAAAACGGTTTGGCAGTTTCTTACACAGTTTAACATCATACTATTATTGTCCCTCAATCCACTCCCAGGTATTCACCCTAATAAAATGACTATCTATGGTACACAAAAACCCATACACAAATATCTATAGCAACATTCTTTATAATCAGTAAAAACTGAAAACAACTCAAATATCCTCCAAAGGGTGCATATTTAAACAGATTTTGGTACATTCAAACAAAGGACTACTGCTCAGCAATAAAAAGGAACAAGCAACAACTTGGATGAATATCAAAGACATTGTCCTGAGTGAAAGAAGCTAGTTTCAAAAGGTTGCATACTATATGTTTCCATTTATTAAAAGATGACTTTCTCAAAAAAGAAAAAGTTTATCAATAGAGAAGAGATTAGTGATTACCAGGGAGTGCAGTGCAAAAGAAAGTGAAAGAAGGTGGCTTCAAAGGAACAGCTTGAGGGAGTTGTTAGGGTCATGAAACCATCTATATCTGGACTTGAGTGGTAATAACATGAATCCTTAGTTGTTCTAACATTAATAAAACCGTATCCCTCAAAAATCCAAAAGTATTTGTTCATTTAAAAAATAAAAGTGAAGAGGAAACCCATAAGCACCACTCACCTTCCTAAAAAGAAAAAAATAAAAGAATAGCCAAGGCAGTTTGGTAAAAAGAAGAGCTAAGTAGAAAGACTCACTGTACTAGATATCAAGACTTATTATAAAATTATGTTAATTCAACAATATAGTATGGACATAAATAAACCAGTGGAGCAGATCAAAGTCTGGAAGTAAACCTATGTATGTATGGACATGTAATTTATGAAAAAGGTGGCCTTGCAGATTCAAGGAAGAAAGGATTATCACTCAAATCAATACTGTTGGAACAGTTTGGGTATCCATTTAAAAGAAAATTCCACTCAAGTTATACTGTACAACTAAATATGAAGGCAAAACAATAAAGCTTTAGATGATAATATGGTAGAATACTTTAATAACCTACAAGGAAAGAGCTTTTTAATCAGAAAAGTAGAAATATAGATATTATTCATCACACGACAGTAAGAATTTGGAGATAATTTAAGTGTTCAATAAGTGCTGAATGCTTAAATCATTAATAGAAAGATATTACCAGACAAGTAATGTTTTCAAATAATAGTTAATAATATGGGAAAATATAATATTAAGTGATAAAAACATGTTTCAAACTATATGATAGTTTGTGGAACTATATTGGAAATAAATACAGAAAACATTATCTCTGGTCTATCAGTGAGGTTTCTGACAGGATACAATGGGCACTCTCAGGCCAGGTATTTTGAAGAGAATTTAATAAAGGGACTATTTACAAAGATGTGGTCAAGATTTAAAAAACAGTTGTTAGAACCCAGAGAGTAGCTATGTGGAGAAGGCTGCCAAACAGGAGCTGAGGCCTTTGATAGAGAGATACAACCAATCCACGTAGATCTAGCAAGCAGTGAACAAGGAGAATGAATACCCCAATTTCTCTCTCCTCCATCCTTCCAGTCTCTGACTGGTGCCTGCTCTTAGCTAAATCTTACAGGAATCCAGAAGGCAAAGGGGCTGGTTAATGCAGCCCACACAGATCAGGCTCCCAGAGCTCAAAGCAGGGAGAGACGTGGATACACAGAAATGAAGGGAAGACTATAACTAAATGCTTAAAGAGTATGGCAGATGGTGGGCTTGGAGAAAAATTAAGAAAAATGAAAGAAGGAGTAATGGGTTGAGGTGGATGTTGGTTGTTACTTTATGTAGGATGGTTAGAGAAGGCCTAAGTGAGAAAAGAGTAAGTCATACTAGCATCTAGAGGCAATGAATGCTGGAAGGTAAGAGGCCTTGAGGATGAAGTATGCTAGGGTTTGGGTAACACTTCCAGGTTGGGTGACCACATGTTAAGGTTTGCTGAGGACATTCTTGGTTTATGCTTGCTGTCTGCTTAACTGTTAACAGTACTTTCTTTCACTCTCAAAAGTGTCTTGGTTTGGATAATAAATTATAATGACATGCACACACAGACACATATACATGCATTTACTCACATACAGGAATAAATGAATAAAGCTTTACAAGGAACTGAAAAGAGGTTATCTTTGAAATGGGATTAGGTTTGGGGAAGAGTTGTATTTGTTTGAATTTTATATCAAGTGTATGCTTTACTTCCAAAATTAAAGAAAATCAAAACAATTAAAGGACACATCTGTCAAACAATCAGAAGGATTGTACACTTTAGTTTTCTTATGCTAGAAGTAAGTCATGGATGAGGATGTCAGATTCTATTGGAAATGACATCTGAATGAGACAAAAAATAAATATTTGAGACTAAATGTTGGTTATTTGGCTCTGAAAGTGTTGTCAAACACAGGGTAAGGCCCTATATGCCTGGTGCTAGGGCTGGCTGCGCCATTTACTTAACACCACTGCGTTCTTTCTAACAGTATGGAAAGCCAAGGATTGAAGACTGAATGGAAACAGTTTCTGTAATGTTCAACATTCAACGCATCTTTTTGAATGTCTGCTGTGTATGAGGCACTGAGTTGGCCTCTGGATATTAAGTTGACTTGCTCCCTGCTCTTGTAGAACTTAGTCTAGTAGGAGAGACAGACAGCAATAAGCAAATATAGAGAGAATGGCAAATTGTTATAAGTATTGTGAAGCAAGTGAAAAGGCACAGTGTCAGAAAAAAATGAATGAGTGAATAACATACTACATGTTCATTTTGTTGGAGTAAAGACAACAATATAAAAGCCAAGGAAATAAAAACAAAATGAAACAAATAGGACCTAACTAAACTTAAAGGTTTTTTCACAGCAAAGGAAGCCATTGATAGAACAAAAACACAATCTACTGAATGGAAGAAAATATTTGCAAACGATATGACTGATAAGAGGTTAATATTCAAAATATATAAACAGCTCATACAACTGAACAGCAACAAAACAAACAACTCAATTTAAAAATCAACATAAGAACCGTACCGTCATTTCCCCGAAGAAGACATGCAAATGGCCCGCAGGCAAATGAAAAGGTGCTCAACATCACTGCTCATCAGGGAAATGCAAACCAAAACTACAAGCAGATATATCAGTCAGAATATCATCAAAACTAACACAAATAACAAATGTTAGCAAGGATGTGGAGAAAGGGAATCCTTGTACACTGCTGGTAAACCCTTGTACACTGGTGTAAATTGGTGCAGCCACTGTGGAAAACAGTTTGGAAGTTTTTCAAAAAACTAAAAGCAGACCTACCATATGACCCAGCAATGTCACTCCTGGGTATATATCCAAAGAAAGCCAAAAAAATTAATTCAAAAAGATACACACAGTCCAATGTTTATAGTATCATTATTTACAAATATGGAAACAACTCAAACGTCCATTAACAGATGAATGGATAAAGAAGACGTGGTACATACATACAACGGAATACCACTCAGTCACAAAACAGGAAGGAAATTTTGCTGTTTACAAAAACATGGATGGATTTGGTATTATGGTAAGTGAACTACATCAGACAGAAGAAGAGAAATACAAGATGATATCACTTACATGTGGAATTTAAAAAATACAACAAACTAGTAAATATAACAACAGAGAAACAGATTCACAGATATAGAGAACAAACTAGTGGTTACCAGTGGGAAGAAGAAAGGGGGTAGAGGCAAGATAGGGGCAGAGGATTAAGAGGTACAAACTATTATGTATAAAATAACTACAAGGATATATTGTACAACACAGGAAATATAGCCAATATTTTATAATAACTATAAATGGAGTTGTTTTCATTTAGTCACTAAGTTGTGGTCAACTCTTTTGTGACCATGAACTATAGCCCGCCAGGTTCCTCTGACCATGGGATTGCCCAGGCAAGAATACTGGAGTAAGTAGCCATTTTCTTCTCCAGGGAATCTTCCCGAGACAGGGATCAAACCTGCGTTTCCTGCATTAAAAGCAGATTCTTTACTGGTGAGCCACATGGAAAGTCCATAAATGGAGTAAAATCTTTAAAAATTGTGAATTCTGGTGAGTTCTGGCTTTGATAAATATTCTGAGCCTCATGTTTTTAGTTGACATTATTTAGTCATAAGATTGTTTTAAGAAAGCAAAACAAAATTAAACAATGTAAGTGAAACGTAAAGTATTGTTTATTATCTATTCTCTCAACAAACATTTACTGAGTACCATCTTTGGGATGTGCTTCTGTTCTAGGAACTTAATGTATAAAGCTTCAAGATGTAGGCTGTAATCACAAGTTTCATCTCTAATTTGGAGAGAGAGATAAATATATGTAACTATATTTATGTATTTGTGTACGTATGAAGTTTATTTTTTTAGGATGCTTTCTAGACAATTGGAAGTAAAAAACTCATATACAAATTTTATCTTAAAAGACTTCAAAATTTTGCTCACTTGTTGTCACTCTTGTTCAGTCACTAAGTCGTGTCTGACTCTTTGTGACCCCATAGAGTGCAGCACGCCAGGCTCCTCGTCCTTCACTATCTTCCAGAGTATGCTCACACTCCTGTCCGTTGAGTCAGGATGCCAGCCAACCATCTCATCTTCTGTCACCCCTTGTCTTCCTACCATCAATCTTTCCCAGCATCAGGGTCTTTTCCAATGAGGTGGCTTTTCCCATCAGGTGGCCCAAGTACTGGAGCTTCAGCTTCAGCATCAGTCCTTCCAATGAGTATTCAGGCTTTATTTCCTTTAGGATTGACTGGTTTGATCTCCTTGCTTTCTAAGGGATTCTCAAAAGCCTTCTCCAGCATCACATGTTAGTGGCCCATTATTTGCCATCACTTGTATCTATTATTGCGATCAATGGAACTAAATGTTTACAACATGATGTGCGTACTAAGTTGCTTCAGTTGTGTCTGATTCTGCAACTCTATCGACTGTAGCCCACCAGGTTCTTCTGTCCATGGGGTTCTCCAGGCAAGAATACTGAAGTGGGTTTCCCTGGCCTCCTCCAGGGGATCTTCCCCACCCAGGGATCAAACCCATGTCTCATGTCTCCTGAACTGTCAGGCAGGCTCTCTACCACTAGAGTCAGCTAGTGGTAGATAATGTGATACTGACGCTCAACATTTTTTGTGCCATTTGAACCAAACATTAAATCGTCATCAGTCTACATTTGTATGAGATATTTTGTTTTTTTTTTACAGATATGAAAATTAGTAGCTCATATGTAGTATAAATGATCACTCTCTGAAATTTTAGTTTGTCATAACACAATATTTCATGATGACAATGCCAGATAAATGAGCTCTCTCTATTAAAAAAGAAAAACATTTTTGTATTGAAATTAGGGACTGTGAAAAGAAAATGATTTGTGGATGAACTGAAAATGATTGTGTCAAAACTGAAGTCTTTCAAAGAAGAGAATGAGTTGGAAAGATTGTTCCTACAGCTAGACTTTCTCAGGAGTTCAAACAGAGCCTTAATCTATTTAAATTTAAATTAAAATAGAAAGCTTAAACCATCCCTCTTGAATCTTGAAAGATTCAGTGGTGTTAACTCAGAGGTTAAAATTTATTTGGTTCACAGGTTCTACAATTGGTTTTCCTAAAGAGATTGCCAATCCCAAAGAAAGGCAATGCCAAAGAATGCTCAAACTACCACACAATTGCACTCATCTCACACGCCGGTAAAGTCATGCTCAAAATTCTCCAAGCCAGGCTTCAGCAATACATGAACTGTGAACTTCCAGGTGTTCAAGCTGGTTTTAGAAAAGGCAGAGGAACCAGAGATCAAATTGCCAACATCCACTGGATCATTGAAAAAGCAAGAGAGTTCCAGAAAAACATCTATTTCTGCATTATTGACTATGCCAAAGCCTTTTACTGTATGGATCACAATAAACTGTGGAAAATTCTGAAAGAGATGGGAGTACCAGACCACTTGACCTGCCTCTTGAGAAACCTGTATGCAGGTCAGGAAGCAACAGTTAGAAGTGGACATGGAACAACAGACTGGTTCCAAATAGGAAAAGGAGTACGTCAAGGCTGTATGTTGTCACCCTGCTTATTTAACTTCTATGCCGAGTACATCATGAGAAATGCTGGGCTGGAAGAAGCACAAGCTGGAATCAAGATTGCCAGGAGAAATATCAATAACCTCAGATATGCAGATGACACCACCCTTATGNCAGCAGCTGCTGTCTCTTATACACATCTAGTATGTCAAGGCTGTATGTTGTCACCCTGCTTATTTAACTTCTATGCCGAGTACATCATGAGAAATGCTGGGCTGGAAGAAGCACAAGCTGGAATCAAGATTGCCAGGAGAAATATCAATAACCTCAGATATGCAGATGACACCACCCTTATGGCAGAAAGTGAAGAGGAACTAAGAGCCTCTTGATGAAAGTGAAAGAGGAGAGTGAAAAAGTTGGCTTAAAGCTCAACATTCAGAAAACAAAGATCATGGCATCTGGTCCCATCACTTCATGGGAAATAGATGGGGAAACAGTGGAAATAGTGGCTGACTTTATTTTTGGGGCTCCAAGATCACTGCAGATGGTGACCTCAGCCATGAATTAAAAGACACTTACTCCTTGGAAGGAAAGTTATGACCAACATAGACAGCAGTGACATTGAAAAGCAGAGACATTACATTGTCAGCAAAGGTCCATCTAGTCAAGGCTATGGTTTTTCCAATGGTCATGTATAGATGTGAGAGTTGGACTGTAAAGAAAGCTGAGCACAGAAGGATTGATGCTTTTGAACTGTGGTGTTGGAGAAGACTCTTGAGAGTCCCTTGGACTGCAAGGAGATCCAACCAGTCCATCCTAAAGGAGATAAGTCTTGGGTGTTCACTGGAAGGAAGGATGTTGAAGCTGAAACTCCAATACTTTGGCCACCTGATGTGGAGAGCTGACTCATTTGAAAAGACCCTGATGCTGGGAAAGATTGAGGGCAGGAGAAGAAGGGGATGACAGAGGATGAGATGGTTGGATGGCATCACCGAGTCAATGGACATGGGTTTGGGTGGACTCTGGTAGTTGGTGATGGACAGGGAGGCCTGGAGTGCTGCAGCCCGTGGGGTGGCAAAGAGTCAGACACAACTGAGCGACTGAACTGAACTGAACTGAAAGAGATTGAATTTTAAGACTGAACTGATGAGATATTTCATCTGTTAGCTTTACACCTGTAGATGCTCAGAAATTACACATATCCACTTTCCCCCTCAAGTAGCCTATTTCTCTTTCAAAACAGTCTCACATTCCAACCTGTGTTTAGTTTGATCTTTATAAAGTATGTTATAGAAATGCTACCTGAAATCTGTAGCACTTAAAGCTTATTATTCTTGGAATAACTAAGATGTTCTAACAAAATTCCTTAAACAACACAAAGAAGTAGGTAGGACTTCTTGAAAATTCATTTTGGCAATTTTATAGCAATTGAAAAACTCTAGATTGCTTTTTCTTTTGTATACATGGCCCTACGCTGCTTAATTAGAACCTAGTTATTCCTGTTTCTAGATTATTACACTTCTCTGCTTCCTTCCTTTTCCTCTTTTGTCCCCAGCCAGAAACTAAATGATCTGACTTTAATATTTTGTTTATTGATAATTCTTGTTATGAGTAAGATGGAGACAGAAGCCAAAGCCATTTATGGAAAGGAAGTCTATGGATTATTGGTTGATAATGATTTCCTGTTGAGTGGTAACCCCATAAGAGCATGTTCAACATCACATCTCCTTGACCTGGTAAGGGAGCTGGAACCCAGGAGGACTGCTCTGCCACGTGGCTTGCAGTCTCAGGTTTTATGGTGATAGGACTGGTTTCCAGGTTGTCTCTGACCAATCATTCTGACTCAGGGTCCTTCCTGGTGTCACACACATTGCTCAGCCAAGATGGATTCCAAAGAGGAGGATTCTGGGAAGTCAGTAGGAAATGTGCCAGCTCCTTTTGACCTTTCCCAAACTCTTCCATGAAATTAAAAGACGCTCACTCCTTGGAAGGAAAGTTATGACCAACCTAGACAGCATATTCAAAAGCAGAGATATTACTTTGCCAACAAAGGTCCATCTAGTCAAGGCTATGGTTTTTCCAGTGGTCATGTATGGATGTGAGAGTTGGACTGTGAAGAAAGCTGAGCACCGAAGAATTGATGCTTTTGAACTGTGGTGCTGGAGAAGACTCTTGCAAGTCCCTTGGCCTGCAAGGAGATCCAACCAGTCCATCCTAAAGGAGATCAGCCCTGGGTGTTCATTGGAAGGACTGATGCTCAGGCTGAAACTCTAATACTTTGGCCACCTCATGTGAAGAGTTGACTCGTTGGAAAAGACTCTGATGCTGGGAGGGATTGGGGGCAGGAGGAGAAGGGGACGACAGAGGATGAGATAGCTGGATGTTATCACTGACTCGATGGACATGAGTTTGAGTGAACTCCGGGAGTTGGNTGCTCAGGCTGAAACTCTAATACTTTGGCCACCTCATGTGAAGAGTTGACTCGTTGGAAAAGACTCTGATGCTGGGAGGGATTGGGGGCAGGAGGAGAAGGGGACGACAGAGGATGAGATAGCTGGATGTTATCACTGACTCGATGGACATGAGTGTGAGTGAACTCCGGGAGATGGTGATGGACAGGGAGCCCTGGTGTGCTGCGATTCATGGGGTCGCAAAGAGTCAGACACGACTGAGTGACTGAACTGAACTGAAACTCTTCCAGTTGGTAGTGGCTTGTTCTGTGTTCCTTACCAGGACTTCCTGTCGTAAAATAACTCACATGAATGGTTACTATAGTGTCTGGCCTGGGTGGGCAGTGTCATTCAATGTGTTTCCCCTAACAACTCGATAAATAAATTCACCTCTGTCTTGGGTTTTGTTAACATGTGTGACGTAGGCTAACTGTAAAATCATGATAAAATCACAATAATGGGAATCATTGAACTTGATTGGCCAGTAGCTAGGTATAACTCTGGGCAAGAAACAATACTTTCTCAGGACATGGATTTTTAATTTAAAAATGAGTTTTCCACGACATCACTACCCTGAAAACATTTTTGTTAGTCCTGTTTCAGTAATGAGACATATTTGTTAAAAGATAACATAAGTGTATCAACACACTCTATACATCTACTAAAAGCAGAACAAATTTGGTTTGACACAGGGCTGGAACCTCCCTTGCTTGGCCATTCTACCCACACTGCTTCCTCGCCCAGGATGAGCCTTGAGTCATCTTTTCTGGAACCCTAAGTCTCCAGGGAATACAATTTGAAAGTCAATAACCTTCAATAAGCAATAATCAATGACTTGGTTATTTTTAATATTCTAGTTTGAAAAATTTATGACCAGCATGAAAAGATGTCATAGAAGAAGGAACATAGCTTTCAATAAGAGCTGAAATCAAGTTCTAGCCCTGCATTACTGTGTGACTTTGTGGTTCAGTTTCTTACTATCAAACAGATTATGCTGCTTAATAATGGCATGCTGATCAATGACTAGATAACTTGGGAGATAATTGTCCTAGTTACCTATTGCTACAGAACAAACTTCCCAAAATTTTATTTGCTTGATGGTATTCAGCATGGCAGACTCAAGGCAGTCAGATTCTTACATGGTGGCTCAAGGCTCTAAGAAGAATGTGCCAGCAAACAAGGCGTAAGCTGCGTGGCCTTGTATGACACAGCTTTGGAAATCGCATAGCATCCCTGAGCCATATTCTATTTTTCAGTGCTGTCACAAGCTTGTCAGATTCAAGGGGAGGGACTGAGACCCCCACATCTCAGTGGGAGGAGTGTCAAAGAGTTTGCAGCCATGCTTTAAACTGCCAGACTTACTCAACTCTGCAGTCTCTGCCTTATGAATGCAGAAGTCAAGGAAGATTGGTAGGAGTGAGTAATGTGTTTCTCTCCACAGTCTTAAGGGAAGAATATTACAAGGGATTCCACACTTGCTTGAAAATTCCATAGTGGGATTAAAGGTACCAAGCCAAATGACTCCTGGGTTTCTATGCTGGAGTCTTACGCTTCAGGCAAGCCTCGGAACTGTGCAACAGAATGTTTTGGCAGAATTTTTTGCTATTGGTATCATTCACTATAAACAAGGCTTCTCTAGTTAGGACATACTAAACTGAGACAGGCTAGGACTTGGGACTCTTTGCTGCAGTGCTGTGGTGTTTGCACCTGGACATACCTTTCCTAGAGAAACAAAATACAAAGAAACTATATGGGACTAAAAATAACTGCATGTGTGCACACTTGGGGCAAATTCTGGACCCAAAAGATCCAAAAAAGCCAAAAAAAAAAAAAAAAAAACCCAAAACCCCAAACTGCTACTTTTGAGGAGCCTGGTGCAAAAACAGGGTACTGTACATGCCCCCTATACTCAAGGCCACCTAAAGGGTAGGCAAACACCTATGCCACCCCTCTGGCCTGACCCCTAGGCATACCCCAACCCTCACCCCATATAAGGAACAAGCTTGGGGAGAGAGCAAGCAAGGGACCCTGATGTTTGCTCTTGATCCCCGCTGCCACAGCACGGGCCCCAATAAAATCTTGCCTGAATTTCTTGTCTGGCCTCTCATCAATTTCCATTGTTTGGGGAAGTCCAAGAGCCCAGTTGGTAACAAAACCACTCAAGCATTATTTGGATAATGACAACAGGACATGCACATTTGGAGGGCTACTTCTGGAACTGAGATTCTAAGAATTCCTGGCATGTAGGTTTAGTTATGTAACTAGAACTATTTGAAATTTTTTTTCCCCTGCCTCCCAGTAATACTAGAAACAAATAAGTTGAAGACATAGAATGTACGTTGTCTGGGGAAACATACTGATGTGCTTTTGGACATAGATCTTTTCTTAAAAATGTGTTATAACTTGGAAAGAGAATGTGAAAGTGTTTAGGAGGCTAAATTTCTTATTTTCCTTTGTACTTATAAATGGACTTGGCTGGACTTTTTCTATACAAAGGAAAGGTAGCAGGGACTATTTTTCACCATCAAAAATGATCTTTTTTTTTTTTTTTTAACCTATATTAACTCTACATGTTGCCTGGAGAATTCCTCTCCTCCTATATATGTGGAATATATAACTTGGAATTTTAAAAGACACATAAGGGAAAAGAAATTCAGGAATCAAATTACTTTGGTGGGAAACTGCCATAAAACAAGTATGAGATATTTTCTTAGTGTCTTGCATAAGACCACTTTATACCAAGTGGATCTGCAGTCAATAAAGCCATAACTACCAAAATGTCTCTTCTAATCAACACAGCCCTCTCTAAAATTACCAGTACAGGTTAAACCCTTTGTTTAGATGACGGTAATGGGTCAGCTAGAGTTCTTGCAACCCCTCAGAGAGGTAATAATGACTAATTATTGGCAAGTATCACAGTCTTACTATTTAGATAACTTGCGTTACTGGAGAGGAAGGAGGGCAGTGTTCTGAAAGCTTGAGGCTCAGGGAAGGTTACTGTGACTAAAGCCTGGAGCACTGCTGGGACGGCCAAGTAGAGAGAGACACCAGGAAGGGAACACTGAGCCCCAGGAGGCAGCACCAGGATGCTGAGAGCCAGAGGCGCAGAAAGGAAAACGGCAGTGAGGAGCAAGATGGAGGGGTACCATCATGATAAATGCTGCCTGTGCTGCTATCTGTGAGCCTATTTCTGTAAGTTTCCTGGTTACAAAGAGAAAATAACCTAGTTAACAACTTGAGGTCTTCCCAGGTGGCTCAGCAGTAAAGAATCTGCCTGCCAATGCAGGAGATGTGGGTTTGAACCCTGGGTTGGGAAGATCTGCTGGAGAAGGAAATGGAAACCCATGCCAGTATTCTTGCCTGGGAAATCCTGTGGACAGAGGAGCCTGGTGGGCTACAAAAAGGTCTCATGGGGCACAAGGAGCTGGACGTGACTGAGCAACAGAGCACACAGTTAACTATAACACTCGGTTATAGTTCATTTCTGCTCTCCCGTCTTGCTAAAGTGTGGACAAGACTGTAATGATTCAGTGAGATGGCACATCTGACAGTTTCTTAGCACAAAGGTTCTTGACAAATGATAGCTGTGTCATTAGAAAGAAAAAGATGGCCCATCCAATAGATTAATTTGACGAATATTTTTAAAAGGAGCTCTTTATAAAGGCCTGGGATGTGGTGAAACCCTAAGTACAACTGTACTGTTCACCTGAGACCTAAATAAGTAAGAAAGGGGGACATTTAGCAGAACCCGGGGCTTCCCAGGTGTCACCAGTGTTAAAGAACCTGCCCGCCAATGCAGGAGACACAAGAGATGTGGGTTCCGTTTCTAAGTTGGGAAGATGTCCTGGAGGAGGGCGTGACAACCCACTCCAGCATTCTTGCCTAGAGAATCCCATGGACAGAGGAGCCTGGTGGGCTATAGCCCATAGTGTCGCAAAGAGTCGGACATGATTAGAGTGACTTAACATGCACCAGAACCCAGGGACAGAGAGAATAGCTGGAGAGGGTTTCCTAAGAGCATCTGGAACTTTCAGTAGACAGACCAAGTCAGTGTGTAGCAATCCCACAGGGAGGGAGCTGGGGGAATAAACAATCCAACTGGAGCCAAAGAATAAGGGAGCTCACTGATGACATCCATATAGCCAGCCTCCCAGGGATACAAAGCAGGGTGCATGGAGAGTGGACTTGGGGAGTCAGGGGCAGATGGAAAAAAGACCTCAGCATAACTGTAATTATAATTACTTTCCCCCTCATTTTTCCAGTATCTGGTGCCAGAATACTCAATGCTTGGCACAGTGCCTAGGACCTGGATTCTCAATAACAATCTATTGAATGAATGAACAAATTCCTGCCCATGATTGTGTCAGTTAGGAATTAAGTCAGGTTGATGTTAAAAGAAACCCAACTACAGTGGCTTAAAAACACAGGAGTTATTTTTTACATGAATGAAATCTGGAGGCAAATTTCCAAAGAGGCAGTATTTTTCTGGGTACATTTTTACCTCAAATAAAATCTGCTGTTACTAAGAAAGAAGGTCAATATTCACTTGACCAAACAGGATGGACATCAAGGACCAAAATTTGATACCTAAGAAAAGTGAATTATGGAAGAACCACATAAGCTATCTCCCTTTATATTTCTTATGTTAGTCGCTCAGTCATGTCTGACCCTTCACAACCCATGGACTGTAGCCTGCCAGGCTCCTATGTCCATGGAATTTCCCAGGCAAGAATACTGGAGTGGGTTGCCATTTCTTCTCCAGAGGATCTTCCTCACCCAGGGATCTAACCCAGGTCTCCTGCATTACAGGCAGGTTCAGACATCTGTTTCCTAGGCCTGGTCTTAACTAGCCAAAAAACTTGTGATTTGCAACAACTTCAGTGGAAGAGATATTATGTTTGTATATGTGTGTGTGTGTGGGGGGGTGGTAGATTATCTTCCATTTTAAATTTTCTAAACCCCTCCCAATACCGATTCAATGGACATGAATTTGAGCAAACACTGGGAGATAGAGAGAAGCCTCATGTGCTGCAGTCCATGTGATTGTAAAGAGTCAGACACAACTTAGCCTCTGAACAGCAACAAAACCCCTCCCCACCTCACTTTTTGTGCAGCTCACAAACCAATGATGATACTGAACCAAATCCCAGCTTGTCCCCCAAAAATCGTTCTAAAAATGGACTTGAAACATCAGTAAACCTACAGCTTGACTGAATTTTTGTCTTTAAATTTTAAAAAAAATTAAGAAAAAATAAGAAAAGTACAAAGGGCAATACATCCAACTCCCATATTCTCACCACTCATAACAGAAAACTAACACATAAACACTTGCTCCTTTTAAAAGTAAAAATTATGAAATAAAATCCCACTCTAGATCATGTAAGAAAAGTGGCCAAGATGCTAACGGCGGGTCCCTTGGGCCCAGGATCTCTTCCTGGGTCTCTTGGGAAGATAGACTTGCAAGTTTCCCGCACACCAGTGTGGCAGCTGACCACGTTAGTGCGAACTGGGATGTTCTCTCCCTGGGAGATACACACAGGAAGAAGGTTTAGCTTTCCTGCGTGCCACTGATTGGGTTCAGAGTTTCCAGATAGTAGAGGTGGGAAGTGGGGTGTGGGGTGGGATCAAATCAGAAGATTTCTCTGTAGAAGTCAGCAGGCCTGGAAGGAATGATCTTTTAGGAGGGGCTGTTGGATCAGACTTAAAGCAGAGGCTATGGGAGAGACCCAGGAACGCTAGAGCACTATCAAGCTCTAAGTTAAGACCAACTCAGGCTGGCAGCACCACTGGGCCAGACCACATTGGGACCAGACATTACAGGATGGTTGCCAACTTCAGCTGCAGTGCCAGAGGAAAGGCATGACCAGGCAGAAGCGAGGAGTCACCAACCTGCAGGTTGAATAAATTATGATTACCAACCTCCAAGTTCACCGCATTCCACCACTATGAGATAACTTAATCTACCCTAACCAGATGCTATTCAGGGAAAATTAGGGTAAATCTGAGGGATGGGTCATTTCACTCAGAGTCACACAAAAGATAACTATCTGAAATCACAGACTGAATGCTATTGTTTACACAATATGCTGCATTTTTATAGTAATATAGTTGTGTGATCCATACATAGCAACAATGTATGGAAAAGACTCTTTCTTTCCCACCCACCCCATTCCTAATATCCCAATAGTATTCTCCTCAAAGAGCACAATTTTAATTGGTTTCTTGTGTAGCTTTTCAGAGTTTCTTTATGCTATTACTAGAGAAGCTAATACATATTTTTAATCTTATTCTTTCATTTTCTTAAAGCAAAGGTAGCATAACTATTTTGACCTTTCTTCTCATTTAAATTATATCACTGGATTTCTGTTTCAGGGCTGTACACAGGGTACTCATTCTTTTGTTTGTTTGTTTTTTGGAGAGTAGGGTGTAAAGATATTTCATAATTTATTCAACTCTTTATTGATGGACATAGATAAAATTTTGCTATTACAAGTACTGCTGCAATGAATAGCCTTACAAATATGCTATTTTGTTTACATGCAGGTATATTTTTAACAAAAACCTAGGGGGGGTGAACTTTCTTTATTTGACTGCACTGGATCTTCATTACTTTACTTGGGCTTTTCTCTAGTTGTGGCTAGCAGGGGCTGCTCTCTCGTGGAGCATGAGCATTAGGGTGCACGAGCTTCAGTAGCTGGGGCAAGTGGGCTCAGCAGCTGCGATGCGGGGGTTTAGTTGCTCCAGAGCATGTGGGATCTTCCCGGAACATGGATCAAACCTGTGTCCCCTGCTTTGGTAGGTGGATTCTTAACCACTGGACAACCAAGGAAGTCCTGAACTTTAAATAAATGTGTAAAGTAGATGGAGACATTTATGCCACAGAAAACTGGAACACTGCCAAGCAGAATTGTCCCAGGCACCCAGGGAGAAGTATCTTTTAGGGAATCAGTTCAGTTAATGGAGAAATAAGGAAGCCACATAATCTTGGTACACTTAAGAATTTTATTAGTAAGTTGGTGACTTTATCTCATATCCATAGATACATGTGAGCACACATTACAAATATAAAATTGGGCTCACAGCCTATAGACCCCTGTAACAGTTCCAAGACAGAAGTCCACTGAGGACATTCCTGAAAGGATTTAGAAAGAATGACAAGCAAACTCTCTTGGAAATCTAAGAGCAGGGGCCGGTTCCTTGCACAAAGGGCTGGACTTCAGATCTGGATCCCAGGCATCTGCCAAGACCTCCACAGCAGGAGCTGCAGGGGTGCATTGACCGTTTGGCTGGCTGCTCTCCATCTGACTTTTTGCCCCACTTTCAATTGCTCTGTCTACTTAAGAATCTCTGCTTCCTCATAGTTTCCGTCTTAGAGCAGTTTCTCAATCTTCAGCTCAACCCTGTGACCTTTTAACTGAGCTCTCATTCTTACTGTCTCATAGTTTCTGAGCCTTTAGTACAGGCTTCAAACTTTACCCTGTTCATTTTTCCATCAAGTCCATACAGACAATAGGTTGCTGTCAAGTCTACTGAGTGGTTACTCTTGGATCTATTACTCTCCTGAGGCAATCAACAATGGTAGAATGAGGAACCAAGTGGTAAAATGAGGCCCGGCTCTCAGTTGCAAGATACCCGGGTGGGGCTATTTCCCTCACAATGTGAATGGCAAGTGTATTAACATTTCCGATGTACAGAATCATGATAACATTTTCCCATGCTGTTTAATAAATTAAAATATTTTGTTGATTATAAATAACTGCATAGCTGTCTATCATATGGAAATTCTGTAATTTATGGAATGAATTCCTATTGCAGGACCTTTACATTGTCTTAAGTTATTTTGATAAGACTTTTAAAATAAAATGAAATGAAAACCAGGTTTAAAAATCACTAAAGCTGACAAAAACCACTTAAGCCACTTACACAAAACTTAATCTAGTTTATTTCATGAATAAAAGTGAAATGTGACTTAGGTTACTTCTTGTCAACTCCTTTGATAATCATAAACTTAAGTCATCTTCCCCAAATGGTATAAGATAACCACTTTTCACCAATTTCGTACAGTCTGAAATCCCCCAATAACTGATAATGGGAAAGGCTAAAGAGCATCCTTCTTTGCATTTAAAAGCCATCCTGTAATTTCATGCCTCTGTATTCACACAAGTTTTGGGAAGCTCCTTGGTCTCATTTCTCATTCAAAAAGTTATCATATCAAGTAAAGGTCTTTAAGTTTTCTTTTGACAATACAAACAACAGTCCAATAAAAATCAAGGAAAGAGACCCTTTAAGGATTAGAAACAAGGCTGGCTTCATGGATGTGACCCAGGCCATTGTGTTCAAATGGGCCCTGTGCTTGGTTTAATGTTGTGCCATAGCTGTCTTGAAATTAGTAGTAATTTTTGAACGAGAGGCCTTGCATTTTTATTTTGTGCTGGGCTCCTCGAAGTATACAGCATGTCCCAGTTAGAGAATATATGCAACAAGGAAGAAGGGATGAAACAGTGATAAGAATTGAAGAGAGGTCAAGCAGTTAATCAGAACCTGATCAGTATTTCCCCCTTACACATGTGTAGAAAGATATGATATTAAGGTATATTAAGTGAAGTCACTCAGTCGTGTCCGACTCTGTGACCCCATGGACTGTAGCCTACCAGGCTTCTCTGTCCGTAGGATTTTCCAGGCAATAGTCCTGGAGTGGATTGCCATTTCCTTCTCCAGGGGATCTTCCCAATTCAGGGACTGAACCCCAGTCTCCCACATTGTAGACAGATACTTCACTGTCTGAGCCACCAGGGAAGTCCTAAAAGGTGTATCACCAGATGCATCTTTTTCTCCCTGTCCACTTTTGCCTCTTGTCACTCTCCTCACCTCCACTGGAGTAGCTTCTGGGAAGAGATGACACAAGAGAAAGGAAGAATAAGCAGGCACTTCTACTGTTGAGCATTAAAATAGGTCTTTGGAAAGACAGCAAAAATAGCTGTCTTGAGATAAAAGAGTTGCAAGAGCCTGGATTCTGAATGCTTTAGAACAGAATAATGGCTCTCAAAGAAAATATTCTCAACTCAAGACAGTATTCCCACCCTCTCAGCTATGATAATCCATAAAGACAGAAGAATCAGAGCACACTTAGACACTTTCATTTTCTGCAGAGGCTCTTGTACCTTGATCTCCACTGCTAGGGCATCTCCTCAAAAAGATCTGGGGCTCCAAAGAAGAGCTATGCCTCACTCACTTCCTGTGTGAAACAGAGAGAGGCAGCAAGCTTTATGGGTCTCCCCTCAGCAGCATGGTGAGGAATCAGTAGACATGGTGGAGGAGTGTCTGCCCAGGGGAGCCTGAGACACGCTCTCATGGTCCCCCAAACCCAGGAAGGCTGGGGAAACAGCAGAATGCTTTCCTGCTTTCCTGAGAGGCCAAGTGATGGGGACAGGCCACTAATAGCGAGCTGGACCAAGAGACTTTGTGGTTAGGAGTAAACAGGACACACAGGTACCCATGACCTGAGGCCAGATGTGAAAGATGTTATTTCAAAGGATGCCATTGAAAGCAGATAGGATCAGGAATCAAAGTCCCTCTGTGATACCTTGTAATTACCTAAATACCCTGAACAGGGTTAAAGTGTATCAGGTATCAGGGCTGCTGCTGCTGCTGCTGCTAAGTCGCTTCAGTCGTGTCCAACTCTGTGCGACCCCAGAGATGGCAGCCAGGATTCTCCAGGCAAGAACACTGGAGTGGGTTGCCATTTCCTTCTCCAATGCATGAAAGGGAAAAGTGAAAGTGAAGTCGCTCAGTCGTGTCCGACTTTTAGCGACCCCATGGACTGCAGCCTACCAGGCTCCTCCGCACGTGGGATTTTCCAGGCAAGAGTACTGGAGTGGGTTGCCATTGATATCAGGGCAATAGAAGATAAAAATAGTAATTAAGCCAGTTCTATAAAAATGAAATGCATTTTAAAAACCTGCACTTGTGGTCTGAGATTCTTACTTGCTACACATATTTCTCATTCACGTGGGATTTTCCAGGCAAGAGTACTGGAGTGGGTTGCCATTGATATCAGGGCAATAGAAGATAAAAACAGTAATTAAGCCAGTTCTATAAAAATGAAATGCATTTTAAAAACCTGCACTTGTGGTCTGAGATTCTTACTTGCTACACATATTTCTCATAGGTGCAAATATTTGAGATTAGATAGTCCCTTAGAGCTAATCAAACACCTGGAAAAAAATGTGATTTAAGAATGAACACTCTTGTGTTTGTTTTCACATTTCACTAATAGTTGAACTTGTGTCTGCCTCCTGAGATACATTCCTTTGTAGAGAAGTTACTTTTGAGACTTGGCATAACTTTAGAAGTGGAATCCTCTCTTTAAATGAAATATGAAGAACCTTGATAAATGAACAATTAGATGGGGGCCCTCCCTCATTATCCTCCTTTCACTGAGGGATGGTCCTGGAGACACTCCCCCACCACACACACAATTATAATCCTAATGACTTGTGCACACCCTGGAAAACCACCCCTTGTTCAGACTATTCTAGTTTTGATGGCCTCATAAAATAAGAAACAAAATGATGGCATTGGTCGCACTTAGCCATCTGGTCCTTAGTCTACCTGTCTGTAAAGTGAGCAGGATGAACTAGCTCAAAGGTGTAACTGTCATTCAGTTCAGTTCAGTCACTCAGTCGTGTCCGACTCTTTGCAACCCCATGAATCGCAGCACGCCAG
>SJYX01013788.1:0-12653 GCA_006410675.1 Oreotragus oreotragus | reverse complement strand
ACTTTGCTGTGACTGAGCTTCATGAGGGACTGGCGTCTGCTCACCTTGTGAACAGAGCAAGGCATTCTTTTGTGTCTTTCCTCTTGTCCAGCACAACACCATGGAGTCTTTGTTAGAACGAGGTGAGAAGCTTGATGACCTGGTATCCAAATCCGAAGTGCTGGGAATACAGTCTAAAGCCTTCTATAAAACGGTGAGTGTGTCCTGGCCGCTCCTGGGCACCCCATCACTCGGCTCTCCCTGCCTCTGGGCTGCTTCCTCCCTCCCCCAACGTCCCCAAGCTGAGGATGAGTCCTCTTCACCCCTGTTGTCTGAGGTATGCCACCTTCCCAGAGAGGTTCCGACGCTTCTGATTTGTTAACTTGGACTGGAGTGTTTTCACCGTTTGGACAGTAGGGATGCTGCATTTGTTTGGTCAGCACACAAGTTTGCTGTCATCATGTGCCTTGGAGGGAGATGCCTGTGGGGTTAGGAGGTACCTGAAGAGGAGGTGAAGGAGAAGGTAACAGAGGCCCCATGAACCAAGTGGGTACCTCTCTGCTCTCTGAAGATATCCTTAGTAAGAAACACCCCCATGGGGTCAGATAACTTTATGGGGAGTCAAGGCTGGAGCGAAGGAAGAGACGTTCTTTATACTCGGCTAAACAACAGGAAATTTCCTTTCTTATCGATAGCATTAATGGAAGGTGGACAGAATAATTTGGGGAGTGTGAACTACTTCTGGACAGCTTCCCTCCGCTTCTCTCTCCTTGGTGCTTCCAGAGCCCCTTGTAAGGCCAACTGGTCCCCTCAGAGCTCCCAGTTCTCCGTGTGCTGAGGTCCACCTCTTTAGCTCTGTTTTGTCTCTCTCAAGGCCCGGAAACAGAACTCGTGCTGTGCAATCATGTGATGGCTGCCAGCAGAGGCCCCTGCACTGGAATGTCACCATCATTCACATCGGAACCACGGACCCCCAGGAAGCAGAGCCACCTCATAACAACCCAAGTGGGACAGACTCAACTTCGGCTTTGGAGCTCCTGGGAGAAACCGAAGGGTGGATGGGGAACTGGGGGTGGGGAATGTTCAAATTCACATGTCTAGTTATTTTTGAAAAGATACTGAGGCCCCTAAATGTGTATTTGGGGGCCAAATGGAACCATAAAGCTCAGTGACTCCGTAGATGCTGCAGGGCTCGTTTCTAGTCCCCTGGGAAGGATGTGGGCCCCTGACTTGTGCAAGGCCCGTGGGGGGTTCAGAGCCAGCTCTTTGTGGATCTTCACATGTTTGAGTATTGTCTGTATACTAACTATTAACACTACAAGGAGCAGGGTGCCCTGACTCCAGGACTGGGGAGGGACAGCCACTGCGGGGCTGCAGTGGGTGTGGGGTCGGGGTGGGGGCTCAAGCCAGTGCTTCCGTGTTGAGAGGAGGCGGCTACTGGACTTCGTAAATTCTGAGACCTAGTTTGCATTCCTGCTGAGGTTGACTGACTTTCTGCGGTACCCATCCAGCAAGCAAGTTTCGTAAAGAACCCTAGAATTGGGGGAAGGGGCGCTTGCCTTTGAGCATCTGTTTGGCTTTGAGCATCTGGATCCAGAGCACGGGTGCTGCACTCTTGTGAATGGTTGTCACTTGCCTTTCTGGTGACAAGACAGACTGTTCTGACAATCACCTGGGACTTATGTCTTAGCAAGTGACCTTCAATGTGGCCATCATTACTAGGCGCCAAGAGAAGATGCCATTCAGCCTAGGGGCCCCCAACATCCACTTGTGGTCTGAGCTGTCCACACTCCAGCCCAGCCCCCAGCAGAAGCGCTGCTGAGCACCCCGCCCCTGGCCCCACCCCCAGCGGCATGAGGCCTGTGGCTCTGAGGCCCAGCCCTAGAAACAGGTGCAGGGAGCAGCCCAGGCCGTAGCCCAGGAGGTTCTGGCTCTTCTCAGCCTTGCTGGTCCCTTGGGCCCTACTGCCATGCTGTAAACCGCCTCCTAGTGCCCTGCTGCGCTTCCTGAGGACACCAGCTCAAGACACACCTTGAAAATCAGTCTCCGTGGACGCCCCTGCTGGAGCGGTATCTGTCAGTGTGGTCTCATCCTCCAGTGTCCTTCCCTGAGCCCTCTGTTGTTGCCCTGTCGAGGAGCCTGACAGGAAGTGCCTGTGGCCTTGAATTCCCTGGCATGGGCCAGAAGTGGGATCTGCGTGGCCTCCGAGGACCCACCCTGTGAAGCTTACCTGCCAGCTGCTCGTTTTCTCTGGGCGCTGTACCACCAGAGGACTTGGCCTGAAAGTAGCCTACCCATGTGAGTTCTGCCATGTCTACCCTTGACAGGCGCAGACCTGGCCTCCTCACTGGTCTCTGAGGTGCCCATGACCACCCCTTGGGGACGCTTGACAGTTGTCTG
This sequence comes from Oreotragus oreotragus, assembly GCA_006410675.1. NCBI lineage: Eukaryota > Metazoa > Chordata > Mammalia > Artiodactyla > Bovidae > Oreotragus > Oreotragus oreotragus. The sequence continues at coordinate 10,274 of SJYX01013788.1, read as the reverse complement.
ACTCCTCCCACTTCGGAGGGTACTGGGGGTGGGGGTGTGGGGGGTGGCCAAGATTGGGAAGAGGGTGGCAAGGGTGAGTAGGGCCGGCCAAGACCTCTGCATCCACCCTTCCTCCAGCTCCTCTTGTCTTCTGATGTTAAATCATTTGGCAAAGTGTATTTTAATAACTGCTGCCTAACTTTTCTCTGTGTTCTGTTTGGAAGGTTCCTATCTGGATAAAGTTGTCTTTTGAAATTCCAAAATAGTCCTGTGCTTTGTTTTGGGCTTCCCAGGTGGCACGAGTGGTAAAGAACCCAGCTGCCCATCCAGGAGACCTAAGACGGGTGTGATCCCTGAGTCAGGAAAATCCCCTTGGAGTAGGAAATGGCAACCCACTCCAGTATTCTTGCCTAGAGAATCCCATGGACATAGGAGCCTGGTGNTTTGGGCTTCCCAGGTGGCACGAGTGGTAAAGAACCCAGCTGCCCATCCAGGAGACCTAAGACGGGTTTGATCCCTGAGTCAGGAAAATCCCCTTGGAGTAGGAAATGGCAACCCACTCCAGTATTCTTGCCTAGAGAATCCCATGGACATAGGAGCCTGGTGGCTTACAGTCCATAATCACAAAAGAGTCAGACACAATTGAAGCAGCTAAGCACACAATGTGCTTTGAGCCACAGGGACCCGTTTGCACGGGAGCCCTGCCCGTCATGCTGTGCCCCTGCCGAGTGTGGGGTTTGCCGTATCCTTGAGGGAGGCAGCCTCTACCTTAATGCCCCCTTTCCCCCTCTCCACCCCCTAGACCTTTCTAGCAGGAAGTAGGGGAGGGAACCCCAGAGTAGAGAGAAGTCCTGCTCTGAGTCCTGTGCCCTGGCCCTCATTGCACCGTGGAAACCACCTGGGAGGCTTCCTCACAGCCACACACCCAGAAACTCCAGGTCTGTCTGCTGGGGTGTGGAGCGTCCTGTGCCCCCGCGGATCCTTGCAGACTGGCAACTCTGGTCCTAGTTTAGGGAATGTCCTCAGCAGGTGGTGGTTAGACTGTGAGTGCTTCTCACCTGTTTCACTGCTGGCCTGGGGCCGACCTGGAGACCCCTGGAATAGGGAGTAGCCTGGGCATTTCCGGCCTTTCCTGCTCAGAGGACCCACCAGGGCATGTGCCCAGGGAGCTTTGCCCAAAGCAGGTGCTCTTTCAAATGACAAATGAAAGGCCTCTCACTGACTTCCCTCTGCCTGTCTTGCCATCCCTGCTGGTGGGGTGGGAGGGTGTGCCAGGGGACAGTTTCAGAGTGCTGGTCCACCTCAGGATTCCTGCAGGATCCCCAGCGGGGGTGGGGTGCCCAGAGGGAGGCCTGGCCTGGAAAGCCGCCTCGGATTACAGCTGATAGGTGAGCAGAGCCCTAGATACTGCGATGGTGGTGATGACTCCGCTCACTGGCTCTGTCCTAGATCCTCTGCACCAAGCTCTCCGATCTGCCCTGGTACTCCCTGAGCAGCCCTCGTGCCCGGCTGCACACCTGAGAGCCCCTGCCAGCCACCACCCACAGGGCCAGGAAGGTAGCCTCCTGGCCCATCGGAAGGTGTCTGCAACCAGATGCCAAGGCTGGGCCAGGGGTCCTGCTGTGCCCTGGTGGACAGAACTGAGCAGGCCTGAGGCAGCACCGCCTCATCGGAAGTCACTTGGGCCCGTTGGGTGGGTGTGTTTGGTGTATCGGATTGTGTGGAAGCCCGTATTTCTGTCCCGAGAAAGCTTAAGGTGTGAGGTACAGACAGGCAGCAGCACCTGGGGACCAGGAATAGAGGGGAGGCTGTCCATCTCAACATGAGGGTGCCTCTGGGGTGTCAGCAGGGCTGCCAGGGACTGCCCAGGAGGGAGGAGGGCACAAGGCCTTTGAGGGGCCAGCGGAGCACAGGCAGGTCCCAACAGCCCTTGCCTGGCAGGGCCTAAACGTGTGCAGCTGTGAAGGAAGATGTTCAGAGAAGCACGCGGCCTTGCATCCGTGTGGCCATGCAGCTGTGTGGCCGCATGGTCAGGAAGCCGTGGAGTTGGGCGGCCATGTGTCTAAGTGGTCAGGCGATCAGACAGGTTGGATGGCCACGCGGTTAGGCAGGCACGCGGCTAGCGCTTGCTCAGCCGGTGCAGGCCAGGAGTGTTCCCAAGGAAGGCCCAGAGGCTTTGTATCCCTGTGGTGTGGGGGTGCAGTGGGTGACTGGGTGCCACGTCCCTCCCTCCATGTCGGGGGTGAGCTGCAGAGGGAAGGCTGGTGGGGAGCGCCTGGCTCTGCCTACCTGGGCCCTCGAGCCCCTCAGTCTGGGCCCACCTGGGAGCCTCTGTACCTGGTATCCCTCATCTCCCAGGACTCAGCTCTGGGCTTCTGCTGCTCAGGTCTCCTCACGGAGCCTCTCCAGGCCATGGCGGTCATCGCCTGCTGGGTCATCTTTGTATCCCAGCAGCCACCACTCTGCTCCTGGTGGCGGTGTCCTATCTGTGTGCTGTCTACACGGCCCGCGTGCAGCCCACAGGACCAGCCCTGGTGGCTGCAAGCAACACGCACAAAGACCAGATAGGTGGAGGGAGAGAACGGACAGGGCAGCAGGGCTGGGGCCCGGAGCTCTTCCCATATAGATCTGCCCTCCTGATCTCATCTTCAGAGACTGCTAAAGTGACTAGAGGCTGGGGGGTCCTAGGACTCAAGGCGTCATTTTTGGTTCCTGTGTCTGGGGCTAACAGAGGCCTTGGGGAAAACAGCGAGCGGGGTGGGAGCAGCTGGCAGAGTTTGACCTGCGGCCTCACGGGGTCCCCACCTGGGCATGCCGACTACCCAGTATGGGCTTGGGAACATCTGGCCTAGGGCTGCTGCAGCCTGTCCAGCCCAGGGCCCACACAGCAGGGGAGGGGCCTGCCTAGAGGGGAGGGGGTCAGCTAGATCCTGGCAGAGAGCACCCAGATACACTTGAAGCAGTTTGTCCTGTTTTCCATTTATTTGCAGTTTCCCGAGACAGAACAAAATAATAATTTTGTACACTTACAAGGCTCAGAAAGAAAAGACAATGAAACTCAGCAAAAAGAGAGAAGAAGAAAGGCCGGCCAGCACCGCGGGCAGCCGACCCTCTGCAGGGCGGGCCGGCCGACGCCGCCACACCGCGGACATCTAGCTAGAAGAGCGGGCGTGGCTTGCTCGTGAGGGGTCATGCAAAAGAACTCTCCCCCAGGAAAAAAAAAAAAAATCCCCAAATTATCCCAGACAGGCTTCCTGGAGAGAACGGGTGAGCAGGGAGAGGAGAGGAGGAGGCCCCAGGAGGCGAGGGCGGCTGGGCCGCACACTGTCCACAGCGAACCCTGCCGCTGCCCGAGGCCCAGGGAGCCCTGCAGATGTTCACCCTGTGTCCATGGGTGGGGATGGCTGTCCTGAGCACAGCCGCAGACAGGCAGGCGAGCGTCCACTCTGAGTGTCTGTCCGTGGACAGTCTCCCTTGGAGACCAGCATCCTGTGTCCTGTGCCCCACTCTGGGCCCCTCCCTTGGCTTGTGTGGGGGGAAGATAAAGAAAATCCTTGTTGAAAACAACATGAGTTAAAGGGGCAGATATTGGGGTGGGGGTGCGTCCTGCACCTCTGGGATCATGGCCCCTGACGACCCCCCGAGTATAGCCCAGGAAGCCAGATCATACCTATCCCCATGCCAGGCCAAATGCTTTTGGCTCTCTCTGCCACCACCTGACCACGTGGCCCATCCCAGAGGCTCACCAGAGTGCCCACCGGCACACAGGGGGACCCGCCTCCCCAACCCAGGGTCCCTGTTGCTCGCAGCCCAGTGCAGCCCTCTGCTCCCTGCTGCTCTGGCCAAAACTAAAAGTGCAGCCTCTTCAGCAAACACTTGCCTGGCCCCTGCCTCAACCTGGAAGCCAGAACACCTGTCCACCTCTGACCCCTCTCTCCTTTCTGCCCCATACCCACTTGGGGACGGGGAGAAGGTGGGCAAAGACAGAGAGGTACCCAAGCAGAAGAGAGGCCAGCCCAGGAGGTCCCTTCCTCAGCGGGCTACTGCCAGCACTGTCCTCGCCCATGTCTCCCTCCAGGTGTGAGATCTGAAACGGAGGTGTGCCTCCCTGCAACCCCTCCCCCAGTGCACCTCCCTGGCCCTGACTGGGCCAGAGCTGGATCCCTGAGCCTCCTTGGATGGCTCAGCATCCTCCCAGAGAGGCTGGCCCAGCCTCTGCACTGCTCACCCATGCTGGGAACACCAGGAGCCCACATCCACACCTTCTCAGGGAAGAGAGGAGGGAAGGGAAGTGGGAGGGAAGTCAGCCGTGCTCGGGCCCCCTTGCCACCCCCCCCAGCCCTCCCCCGACAACACCTGACACTCCTGACAGGAGCCATGCACGGCAGGGAGGATGCAGACTTCTTGGGGTGTGGGCACCGCCTAGCAAACACTGTTCCTCGGGCGCAGGCCCTGGTGGATCAGCTCATTCCCCCGGCCAGTCCCTGGAGGAGGCCAGGAGTGGACAGACACGTGGAGCTTGGGTGGGGTGCGGCCGGAAGGTTCGAAGCCCCACAAATGCCAGTGATTTTTACAGCTTTTTCCCTTGTTTAGTTTTTTTTTTTTTTTTCTGCTTCATCGACGTCAATTTTGTGTGTGTGGTTGTTGTTGTCATCTTGTTTTTAAAAAGAAATCACATCTGGTCTTGGTTTTCTGCAGACACAGGCACCAGGGGAGGAACGAGGCAGACACAAACATGCGACAGGCAGGCCGTGCGCCCGAGGGCAGCTGGGCTCCAAACACCGAGTCTGTCCCGTGGTGAAACCAGCCGCAGCAGCTCTGAAACAGCGGGTGCCAAGATGAGCAGGTCAGCTCTAGGGGCAGCTCTCCGTCTGACCCGGGTTTGGTGGCTGCAAGGTGGGCACCTGCAGGGCTGCCCGGAAAGGGGCCTGGAGACCCTGACCCAGCGCCCCCACTCCCCTAACACCAGGCTTGCGTTATGCCCAGGAACCTCCTGGGCCACCCCTTCCGGCCACCCTTTCCCACCGCCTCCCCCAGGCTGCAGCCCCCCACCCGGGCTGCGGTCCCCTCCCCCAGGGTCTCACCTTCACTGCAGCGGGGCCACGGGCGCCCCCGAGCAGTGGAAGTGCACGTTCTGCCACTTGCCGTCTCGGCGATGCCACACGCGGGTCTCCTCGGACTGGCTGGTGCGGGGCCGGCCCTGCCCGTCGATATACTGCGTGAGGCGGATGTAGGCAATGCAGGCGGCGTCCTCACCGATGACGTGCACGTGCGGGTTCAGGATGGTTGTGTGGATCGGCTTGCTGTTCTTGGCGAGCACTGCAGGCGGGTGGGGGCTTGGCATTGTGCCTGCCCCCACCCAGCCCCTCTACCAGCCCAGCCTCCTCCCCCAAGAGCACCATCTGGCTCCCCTTCCCTGTCCCCGTGTGTCCTCGCCCCTTATCCCTGTGGCTTGGGAGTTTCTGCCACAGAGGGTGGAGCAGTGGCCAGCTAACTCTGAGCACAGAGGGGACAGGGCTTCCCTGGGCCCCTGACTGGGGGTCCGTGGGCTTTCCAGGGGCACCCACCCTCTTACCTGCCCCCTTGCCCCTCACTCACAGTTCTCAAAGTAGAATCTGTGGAAGTCCATCCCTTCAACCAGGTTGCCCAGGGCTTCAGGCTCAAACGAGGTCAGGCCTGGGTCACATATTTTCCTAGGGGGCAGACCCAGGTGAGGAGGGGCCCCTCAGAACTGGGTGCTTCCATCCAGCCCCCTCCCTGTGGGGAAGCCCTCCAGGTCCACACCCCGCTACCCCAGGACAGGACAGGTGCCCCGACTCACGCGTAGGCCTCGAAGTCACCATTGTTGACAGCCTCGATGAGCTGCTCCGTGATCTTGATGATCTCCTGCTTCCGCGCTGCAGGGAGACAGCTGCCCAGTGACCCACGCACCACCTGTGCCCGCCCAGAAGGGTCCGGGCAAAGTACCCCGCCCCCATCCCCATCCCAAGGCTGCCCAGCTCAGACTGCTCCCTTCAAGGCCACCCACGGCTTCCCGGTTTCCAAGTCCAATGAGCTTCCATCTTGTTTGTCTTAAATACAATATCCCTGAATGAGACACATACTGCATCCGTAGCACTGCTGCTGCTGCTGCTGCTGCTAGTCGCTTCAGTCGTGTCCGACTCTGTGAGACCCCATAGATGGCAGCCCACCAGGCTCCCCCGTCCCTGGGATTCTCCAGGCAAGAACACTGGAGTGGGTTGCCATTTCCTTCTCCAATGCAGGAAAGTGAAAAGTGAAAGTGAACTACAGGTCTGGAAAATGCAGGTCAGGGAAGCAAAGCCTGCCACGACCACTCTGCATCCCCAGTCCCCCCAGGCATGTGCCCTGGGCCCTCAGCAGGGGATGACCCTGTGACACTGTGACCAGCCTTCCTGGCTCCTGCCCCCCAGGCATTGCTCTCTAGTCCTCCGTGCACCCAACAGCTCTTGGGGGGTGGGGGACAGGTGTCTACTAGGGGCCGGATCACAAAGCAGGGAGGGGATTGGAGGCTGCAGGGCCAGGCCTCTGTGCGAAGGCCGAAGCAGGGCCCATTGGAAAGCTGAGCATGGGCCTCACCACTTTCTCTCTGTGGAGGCCCACAGACTGCCGGCTGGCCTCCCGCCTCTTCCTGCCTCCACCTGTTTGTGGTCCTAGGCCCCAGGCCAGTCCTCTGGCATAGCTTTTCCATCCTGCACCCTCCACCTGAGGCCCTGGGCCGGCAGCCTTCTCCAGGTTCCTGCCCACTTGACCTCTGGTCCTAGACCGACCCAGTCCCTGGGGTGCTCACCTGGGGGCCCCCCTTTATCTCTTAAACTAACGTTTAGTTCAGGCTACATATTTTAAACACGTGGAAGAAGCACAAAGAATAATATAGCCCACACCCTGCTGGCTCACATCTGAACAATTTTTATATTTGCTTTCGATTTCTTCCAAAGAGAGAAAGGCTTCCACATAAAGACACAGGTGCCTGTGTTCCCCTGAATCTTGTTCTTCACTCCTCTCCCCAAAGAAGTACCATCCTATTAGGTGCTAAACCATGCCTGTGCAGATACATCGACACCCAAAGGCACACAGGAAACACACACATGTGCGTGTGCACACAGCCAAGGACACACCCACACGTGGTGATTCCGTAACGCAGTAACACGCCAGCAGCAAAACCCAGACCCAAGAAGAGCACTGAAGGCGGCACCCCAGTTCTCTGCACAGCCCCTTCCCCGATCACGGCCATGCCCGCCACACATCTGCACACCCTCCCACGGGTGTTGTGTCCCTCTGCTCCCCGCAGTACGTAGGACCACAGGCGCTCTGAAGGGCCACTCCTGTGGATGCACATTCCCACCCGACCAAGCCTAAAGACAGGCGTCTGTTGCTCTCCAGTGTCCAGCTGCCAGTGCAGCTGGGCTCCGCACACGTGTGAGTTGATCCATGGCCTACATCCCCAGAGCGTGGGTTGCCAGCTCCCAAGGGTGCACGTGCCCAAGGCCGCCCCATCAGCACCTTCAGCTGTCTGGGTGTTCCCTTCTCCCAGGCGCTCAGACGGGAAGGGGACAGAGCCCACAGCAGGAGATACTGCGTGTGAGCGGGGGCGTGCCCATGTGTGAGCTGGGAGCCTGGGTTGTGCGGCACTGGCTCTGGACAGTGGCTGCTGGGTGAGCTCTGTGACACCCGAGGGGTCCAGTGCATGCACGCGCATGTGTGTACATGTGCCCCTTCATGCACATGGATGCATACTTGTGTGTGTGTTTGTAGTGCATGTGCACGCCAACCTGCCGGCACACACGTGCTTCCCCGTCTAGAAGAGACCCTCTCTCTGCACTGGCTGTGTTTCTGCTGGCTTCTGTTTGTTTTTCTTTTCCTTACAGAACTCCATGTCTGGACTGTAACAGGGTTTGAGCTTCAGGCTGTCTCTGCAGAACCCAGGCCCCCGCTGGAAGCTGGCCTCCAGGAAGGGGGCCCAGCTGCCCACTGTAACAGGGTTTGAACTTCAGGCTGTCTCTGCAGAACCCAGGCCCCCACTGGAAGCTGGCCTCCAGGAAGGGGGCCCAGCTGCCCTGATGCCCCCGTCCACCTGCAGGGCTCTGTCCCAACACAGACACATTCAGGTGGTCCCTGTCCTCACCTGCTGGATATTTCACACCTCCTTCAGCACACCTACTTCCTCCTACGCTCACCCCATAACACAGCTTCTCCCCTCTCAGGGCTTCCCCCATAGCCTGCCCACCTCTCGGCCCTCTGCCTGGGCATTTCCCAATTCTGAGGGCCCTCTCTCCTCTGGGACCTCATCATCCCTTACTCCCAGTTCATCTGTCATCTTCCTGGAAGTGGCCTCAAGCCTCAGTCTGTGATCTCCCACTGCAGCCCAGCTCTCCCACCAGATGCCACCCCAAGGGCCAGGGCCTCTGGGCTTGTCTGACAGCAGCACCCAGCGCCTGCCCCTCCCATCCCTGCCCCAGGCGGCCAGTCACCCTGGACCCCACTGCCTCCCTCCTGAAGCACCATGTCAGACCCCGGCTCGGGAGTGCACACCTCCCACTGTCAGCTCCAGGCCGTCCTGCTAATCTTGCTAAGGGGATGTCTACACATCCCAACATCCCAGATGCTTGTCAGTCCCCCTCTGGACAGATAGCGTGAGCTGTCTCCCCTCCCAACGTGAGCCCTCAGCCGATAACCTTGCAGCTGGAATTGAGAGACCATTTTTTTTCTGTTTTGTCTCCCCAAGCACTCTGATTTTACGATCACCCTACTGCACCGTGGTAAGTGGGCCAAATTTTCCACTTGATGAGGTAATAGTGAGTATTTTTAAACAAATCGTAATTAAAAATGGAGTTGGAGTAAAAAGAAAGTATTAAGTAAATAGAGCTCTAAGGTCACAGAACACATTGCGAAGTCTGAAGTTCGAGAAATAGCCCCCATGCCCATTCTGCAGATGGGAAAGCTGAGGTTGCACAAGCCCAACCACAGCCCAGGAATGAGCCAGACGCCCCTGACCTGTGGAGGGACTCTGCCCTCTCCTTCCTTGCCATACGGAGCAATCCTGCCTCCCCAGGTGGCACACTACGCAAAGGGACTCCTGGCGGGGGTAAGGGGAGGGCTGGCTATCAAGGACAAGCTGCCTCCACCAGGCAACTCCAGAAACAGAGCTGAGGTGCATGGGAGAGAGTCTGGCATGGGAGAAGTCCCATCCCAGAGTTGAACCAAAGCCCTATCCGCTCTGGCTCTCTTGGGGAGAGCTAACAGGCCAGGGAAGCCCAGACATTAGCAAAAGTTCCAGGAGGACCCTAGTGACCCCATGTGGACCCCAAGCAGCTGCAGGGGCACCAGGATGTCCCTAGCCACACCAGGGGGCAGCTGCACAGGATCAGCCTGGATTGTGCATAATCCCCGATTATGGAGAACTCAGGGCGGGCCAATGGGCACCAACCCACTTACCACTGACAGCTGGCGGGTTGGGTCCCGGAAAGGAGGCTGCCCGTGACCCAGCCCAAAGATGGCCCTCTGCAGCCATGCCTCTGTGCCAGTGGGGGAAGTCCCTGGCCCCAGAACTGGGAAGGGGGGCCACCCCACTCTGGCATTCACCCACGTGGCCCACTGAGTGCCAGAACTCACCCGAAGAGGCCACTCAGAAGTCCCCTCTCCAGGCTGGCCCGACCTGCATCCCTTCACCCAATACCAACACACAGGGAAGCTGGCTGCTGGGAACCCCGGGTGAGAGGGCAGGAGGTAAGAGGGCCCCTCCTTCTGAGGGACACTGATAGGGGCCACCTCTCCCCTCGGTGCCCCCCACCCAGCGCTCTGTCCCTCCCCTGCACCCTGTAGGCCTGGCCACACGTGCCAGGAGTCCAGGCCCCGAGGTCCCCTCTACTCAATCCTGGTCACAGCCCCTTCTGCGGCCCCACCTTGAGTCAGGCTCAGGACAGACCCCCAAAGGGGCAAGCCTGTGCTGTGCCTCCCCTCCCCCACTCCATCAGCCTGTCCTCGGAGCTCCCCACCTGGGCCCAGCAGGCCCCAAAGGTGGGCCATGGCCTTGGACCGGGGTCATATTGCAAGGACCCCTCGGACACAACCCTCCACATCTGCTACCCTCAGCTTCGTTATCTATGAAACTAGGGGCCACGAGGGTCCTGGATTTCGGGACATGGAGGCCTCTAAACTCAAACAAAACCCCACACAACTGGGGACGGGCACAGGCTCCTCTGTGTGCCCACCAGCGAGACTCTGCTCTCTCACCTCTGAGACACATCTCCACTTCCTCTAGCAGAGCCTGAGTTCAG
>SJYX01013787.1:0-14546 GCA_006410675.1 Oreotragus oreotragus | reverse complement strand
AAGTTAAATAAGCAGGGAGACAATATACAGCCTTGACGTACTCCTTTTCCTATTTGGAACCAGTCTGTTGTTCCATGTCCAGTTCTAACTGTTGCTTCCTGACCTGCATACAGATTTCTCAAGAGGCAGGTTAGGTGGTCTGGTATTCCCATCTCTTTCAGAATTTTCCACAGTTTATTGTGATCCACACAGTCAAAGGCTTTGGCATAGTCAATAAAGCAGAAATAGATGTTTTTCTGGAACTCTCTTGCTTTTTCCATGATCCAGCGGATGTTGGCAATTTGATCTCTGGTTCCTCTGCCTGTTCTAAAACCAGCTTGAACATCAGGGAGTTCACGGTTCACATATTGCTGAAGCCTGGCTTGGAGAATTTTGAGCATTACTTTACTAGCGTGTGAGATGAGTGCAATTGTGCGGTAGTTTGAGCATTCTTTGGCATTGCCTTTCTTTGGAATTGGAATGAAAACTGACCTTTTCCAGTCCTGCGGCCACTGCTGAGTTTTCCAAATTTGCTGGCATATTGAGTGCAGCACTTTCACAGCATCATCTTCCAGGATTTGAAACAGCTCAACTGGAATTCCATCACCTCCACTAGCTTTGTTCTTAGTGATGCTTTCTAAGGCCCACTTGACTTCACATTCCAAGATGTCTGGCTCTAGATTAGTGACCACATCCTCATGATTATCTGGGTCATGAAGATCTTTAATGTACAGTTCTTGTGTATTCTTGCCACCTCTTCTTAATATCTTCTGCTTCTGTTAGGTCCATACCATTTCTGTCCTTTATCGAGCCCATCTTTGCATGAAATGTTCCCTTGGTATCTCTAATTCTCTTGAAGAGATCTAACCAGGCAGGTACTTAGTTTGAGTGGTTACATGGGATGTTTGTTTAATATAAATGAGAAGAAACAAGTTGCTCTTATGTTTAAGGATATAAAATATAAGATTTCATTTTGCATTTTGTCTTTTAGTTTGATTTCTCTTTTTTATGCCATTTTTTCTCCTTATAAAAAAAGAACCAACCCATTTTTGCCTAATGCACAAATAAGTATACACACAAGTGTATCTACATATACTCATTAACACATGTATGCATATTGTAGCCTGAATCAAACAGTTTAAAGACTTATAGTTTTTTCTTTTTTAACAGATTTGGGATTCTCATTTATTTAGTATAAAAAGCTGATGTACATATATTTTCACTTAACATTATCACAAGTGCTTTCCCATCTCATTAAATGTTCTTTGAGGAAAGAATTTCTAGTAATGTAGCATAATTTATTTAAACGTTTCCCCCAATGTTGAATAGTTTTTAGCTACTAAAAGTAATGCTCCTAAGTATTTTCATGTGCATAAATTTTTGTGTTTATCATCATTTCCTTGGGATGCATTCCCTGACGGCTAAATATTGGGTCAAAGAACATGAACGTGTACAAACTTTTTTCTCTACCACCCTATTGCCTTTAAAAAAGGTTGTAACAGCATACCATCTTCCGAATAGTGTAGGAGAGTCAGTTTCTCTGCACTTTCTTTTCCTGTATTGGTAATTTCATTAAAAATCACTTTGCTAGACTGACAGTGAAATGGCATGCTGTTGTTTTTAATTTGCCCCTTTTCTGTATATTGATGTAGCTTCTCTTTCAATAGATTGTGGGCTTCATCTTTAGACCCTTACAACCAGAGAGTCACAGTACATCTGTCTCCTTAGATTTTGACTTATGTTATTATTTCCTGAGCTATAACTTGACTTTTTTCATTGAAAGTGAAGTCCAGGTACCACATATCTCCACAGTAACCTCTCTGAGCTCCCCAAAGGGAATCTACTCACACTGAGTAAACAGAGTCCAATTCACTGAAGATTTTACAGGGGAGATAGAGGAGTGAGATGATATTGCACACCTCCCTGCAAATGACTTGAAACCTTTTTGAGATGTTTTGCTTATCCCCAAGCTCATCTCTTTCCTCTCTCTGATGTCCCAGTGTCCAGGGTCTTTGAGTTCTTCCTACATGTGGTACTTCATCTCACTAAGTTCTCCCCAGTCTTTGAACATCTCCCTTTATTATCTCAGCAAATTAGTGACCCTAATTTGTTAACCAGACATACCCCTTGAGGTTCTTACTCCCACCTCCACTCCCTCAAAGAACTTACCAACTTATTTTCCCATTAGTAGGGAGTGATTCTTATGTAGCGGCTAAGACAAAATTTTCTCCACATTGTTTCAGAAGTATTATATAAAATGTTTGGTAAATTTAAAAATTGTATATATATATTTTTTGTTGGGGGAGGGGAGAGGTGGACTGCACTGTGTGGCATATGGATCTTAGTTTCCTAACCAGGGATTGAACATGTGCCCCCTGCACTGGGAGCATAGAGTCTCAACCACTGGACTGCCAGGGAAGTCCCCAAAATGAAATATTCCTTAGGTCAGATTCCTAATTTTTTCTTAGGGTGTGGGGGTTGCAAGATCAGCATTTGCAGGGGAGTAAGGGAAGCCTGGAAAGTCCCATGGATGGAGGAGCCTGGTGGGCTGCAGTCCATGGGGTCGCTAAACGTCGGACAGACTGAGTGACTTCACTTTCACTTTTCACTTTCATGCATTGGAGAAGGAAATTAGCAGCAGCAGCAGCAGCAGCAGCAAGGGAAGCAGGAGAATTCTTGCCTGGAGAATTCCATGGACAGAGGAACCTGGCTGGCTATAGTCCTTGGGGTTGCAAGAGTTGGACATGACTTAGTAACTAAACCACCAAGGGAAGCAGGATTGGGCAGAGGGAGGAGTTGAGCTGTGATGTTGTCATAACAGAGGGCTTTAGCTGACCCTGTGGGGAGTTCTGAAATTGACCTGGTTTTTCAGAGTTTCCCCCAAATGAGGCAAAGGGGGTGGACATTTATACCTCATAGCCATGGATCAGTCATTGGATGTGGCTGCCCTTGAAGAGTGGGCATAACTTTGGGCAGCTCCTGTATACCAAGGGCAAATCCTGGTGAGGACATAGCCAGGAATCGTGAGCAACCAATAAATAAATACTCTCAGCAAACTGGAGGTGGAAAAGCAGAGTGAGGTATTCAAAATTGGCCAGAGGTTAGGGCAGAACACTGGTTCAGGCTATTATATCTGTATAGTATTGTCTTATGCAAGCCACTTACACCTCTGGGTCTTTGTTTTTCCATCTGTAAGATGGTAAAAATAACATCTTTCCTTAAGTGGTACATGCATGCGTGCATGCTTAGTAGCTCAGTTGTGTCCTACTCTTTGCGACCCCATGGACCGTAGCCCACTAAACTCCTCTGTCCATGAGTTTCTCCAGGCAAGAATACTGAAGCGGGTAACCATTCTCTTCTCCAGGAGGTCTTCCCTACCCAGAGATCAAACCCAGATCTCTTGCATTACAGGCAGATTCTTTACCAGCTGAGCCACCAGGGAAGCCCTACGGGGTACATAAAGTGAAAGTGAAAGTTGCACAGTCTTGTCCTACTCTTTGTGACCCCATGGACTATACAGTCTGTGGAATTCTCCAGGCCAGAATACTGGAGTGGGTAGCCATTCTCTTCTCCAGGGGATTTTCCCAACCCAGAAATCAAACCCAGGTCTCCTGCATTGCAGGCAGATTCTTTAACAGCTGAGCCACAAGGGGAGCCTGAGGGGTACATAAGAGAATTTAAATAGGATGACTAATGTTAGATGTTTAGCACTGTGTCCCTTTGGCACTTTGTAAGACGTTCAGTGTGTATTATTTTCTTTTACTTCATCCTTCCTCATCCTCTAGTATTTGTCTCAAGAAATTTTCTTCCTTTTGACAATGTGGAGCCTATGTACATTTAATATTCTTGAATAGTCTTTCAAGAATTTGGAAGCCCAGGTTGGAAAATTGGAAGCTTGGACCATTTGATCTTTAAGTTTAGTTCTAATGTTTTAAAGTTCTATTCTAATATTCTGTGATTCAATGCATTAGAGCACACCACACAATTAATTCTCTTCTCATTAGTATTCTTACTACCATCACCTTGATTTTAATGAGCTACATTGGCTATTCCGGTGCTCTGTGTATTCGGATGTTTCTGGTAATTAGGAGAATTACATGAAGAAAGTCTTTTGAGACAGATTCAGGACCAATGGCACCAAATGATATTCCTTTGTTGCCAGTTTCTTGTGAAGGAAGCACTGATCCTGTATCTCTGAAGGTGAATGCCTATTGCATGAATAATACAATTGAGAATAATTAAGTATTTTACACACATCAGTTTTCTTACTAACGAGATAGTCAGCATTTAGTTGTTAGGAATTGTCTCTCCTATTTCTTATTTTTTTTTAAAAAATTTTGTTGGGGTATAGTTGATTTAAATCAATGTGTTAGTCTCTCCTGTTTCTTGCAGGGCCAAGATCTTACTGATTAGGCCTAAAACCCCTATGACCGATCATCACCATTAGAATCACACACACACATACACTCACGCACACATTTTGATCACTCAGCATCATAGCAGCTGAGTCAGTCAGTAGTTGCTGTTGTATCAGTTGACCCTAAAGATGGCCTGGGAATCTCTGTATTCTGTGGATTTCCCAAATATACTAGGTTAGTCAACTTGGGACACCACAATGAGAAACCATACACAGGGTGCTTTAAACAATGGAAATTTATTTTCTCACAGTTCTGGAGGCTAGAAGTCCAAGATCAAGGTGCTGGCAGGATCTGCTTCTAGTGAGGACCCTTTCCTGCTTTGAAAGTGTTAGCCGCTCAGTCATGTCTGACTCTTTGTGACCCCATGGGTTGTAGCCTGCCAGGCTCCTCTGTCCATGGGATTCTCCAGGCAAGAATACTGAAGTGGGTAGCCATTCCCTTCTCCAAAAAAATCTTCCTGACCCAGGAATTGAATCCTGCCTTATGGATGGTCTTTCCTCTGCATACATGTTCAGGGAGAAAGAGAAAGTGAGAGAGAATTCTGATATCCCTTCCTCTTTTTAGGAGTACACCAGTTCTACTGGATTAGGGCCCCANCAAAAAAATCTTCCTGACCCAGGAATTGAATCCTGCCTTATGGATGGTCTTTCCTCTGCATACATGTTCAGGGAGAAAGAGAAAGTGAGAGAGAATTCTGATATCCCTTCCTCTTTTTAGGAGTACACCAGTTCTACTGGATTAGGGCCCCAGCCTTATGACCTCTTTTAACCTTGCTTACCTCCGTACAGTTCTAAAAGGTCTTGTAGGTCTTCATAAAACCGTTCAACTTCAGCTTCTTCAGTGTTACTGGTTGGGGCATAGACTTGGATTACTGTGATATTGACTGGATTGCCTTGGAGACGAACAGAGATCATTCTGTCGTTTTTGAGATTGCATCCAAGTACTGCATTTCGGACTCTTTTGTTGACCATGATGGCTACCCCATTTCTTCTGAGGGATTCCTGCCTGCAGTAGTAGATATAATGGTCATATGAGTTAAATTCACCCGTTCCAGTCCATTTTAGTTCGCTGATTCCTAGAATGTCAATGTTCACTCTTGCCATCTCTTGTTTGACCACTTCCAATTTGCCTTGATTCATGGACCAGACATTCCAGGTTCCTATGCAATATTGCTCTTTACACCATCGGATCTTGCTTTTATCACCAATCACATCCACAACTGGGTACTGTTTTTGCTTTGGCTCCATCCCTTCATTCTTTCTGGAGTTATTTCTCCACTGACCTCCAGTAGCATATTGGGCACCTAATGATGTGGGGAGTTCCTCTTTTGGTATCCTATCATTTTGCCTTTTCATACTGTTCATGGGGCTCTCAAGGCAAGAATACTGAAGTGGCTTGCCATTCCCTTATCCAGTGGACCACGATCTGTCAACAAAAACAAGACCAGGAGCTGACTGTGGCTCAGATCATGAACTCCTTATTACCAAATTCAGACTTAAATTGAAGAAAGTAGGGAAAACCGCTAGATCATTCAGGTATGACCTAAATCAAATCCCTTATGATTATACAGTGGCAGTCTCTTATACACATCTCTAAAGGAGCGACTTGTCCAAACACATGCTCAGTCCGGTCCTGTCTTCGCTCTCTCCGAGGGACCCGCTCCGCTGGGTACAGAAGAGTGATGTCAAGCAGGTCAGTGACCAACAGTCGCCGCCTTCCCTCCCGTTGTTCTGTTTGCATCTAAGTTTAACCAGAAGGATGGCAAATTGCTCACACTCATGATAGAAAATTAGGAAACAGAGGTCCAAACACAAGCCTGAACCATCCCTCGCTTCTTGGGGTTGTGAGGATGTGAAGGCGTGGTATTTATCTGTGGGCACGTGTGTCTGTGAGCACTTTTGCTTGTGATGAACCTGGCCTCCGCTGCACCTCCCGCTTGCCTGCACAGACAGACCCGTCGACCCTGTGAGCAGCGCCGGGCGCTCGTCACCGCAAGCGTCTCCCCTGTCACTTAGCTCCTCCTGCATTCCCAGAGTGTCTCCATTACAAAGAGTGCTGGGAGGAAGGTGCTTGGAAGCAGACCTTTTTATACTTCTGTGACAGTTTCTCAAGATAAATCGCTAAGAGCGGAATTGCTGGGTCACAAAGGGAACTTACCATTGCAAGGCTTTGGCTGCTCACTGACAAATTCTGGAAGGTCTCACGGCGTCCGTCTCCACATGCGACTGAACATCTCTTTACAGTCTCCCTCTTTGTGTTGCTTAGCCTCTCAGCCGTGTCCGACTTTTTTGTGACCCCACGGGCTGTAGCCCTCCAGTCTCCTCTGCCCATGGGATTCTCCAGGCAAGAGTACTGGAGTGGGCTGCCATTTCATCCTCCAGGGGATCTTCCCGACCCAGGGATCCAACCTGGGTCTCCTGCATGGACAGGCAGATTCTTTACCACTAATGCCACCAAGGAAACCTACAATCTCCCTAACTGAATTGTTACTAAAATAATTTTGGCCCATTTCAGGATGAAAGCCTTGTACTATGGTAGTTTTGAATTGTATGTCTTTAATTTCAGTTTTGAATAACATTGCAGGTGACAAAGGATATGAATTTCTCCTGACTACGTGGGCCGCTTGCGAGAGCCAGGCTGGCACACTCAGCGCGGGCGAGAGGAGCTACCCCACGTCCGAGGTCAGGGGCAGCAACCTAGAGTGCCAGGCTGCGACGGCGCAGGAACGGCCGAGAGGAGCTGCCCTGTATCTGAGATCAGTGGCGGCCGGGAGGAGACACCCCGCGTCTGAGGTCAGGGCGGCGGCCGGGAGGTGCTACCCCGTGTCCGAGGTCAGGGGCAGCCAGGAAGAGACACCCCACGTCCGAGGCCAGGGGCGGCTGGGAGAAGCCACCTTGCACCCGAGGCCAGGGGTGGTGACCCGGAGGAGCCACCCTGAGCCCGAGGCCACGGCCGGTGGCCAGGAGGAGCAACCCAAGGAGCAGGGGCTGCTCAGGCGCAGGAGGGCCTGGAGGAGCTGTCCCACATTGACGGTCAGGAACTGCGGCAGTAAGGAGATACCCCTCGTCCCAGGTAAGGAGCAGCCGTGAAGAGACAACCCACGCCCAAGGTAAGAGAAACCCAAGTAAGATGGTAGGTGATGCAAGAGGGCATCAGAGGGCAGACACACTGAAACCATACTCACAGAAAACTAGTCAATCTAATCACACTAGGACCAGGGCCTTGTCTAACTCAATGAAACCAAGCCATGCCTGCAGGGCAACCCAAGGCGGGCGGGTCATGGTGGAGAGGTCTGACAGAACGTGGTCCACTGGAGAAGGGAATGGCAAGCCACTTCAGTATTCTTGCCTTGAGAACCCCATGAACAGTATGAAAAGGCAAAATGATAGGATATCAAAAGAGAATCTCCCCAGGTCGTTAGGTGCCCAATATGCTACTGGAGATCAGTGGAGAAATAACTCCAGAAAGAATGAAGGGATGGAGCCAAAGCAAAAACAATACCCAGTTGTGCATGTGACTGGTGATAGAAGCAAGATCCGATGCTGTAAAGAACAATATTGCATAGGAACCTGGAATGTCAGGTCCATGAATCAAGGCAAATTGGAAGTGGTCAAACAAGAGATGGCAAGGGTGAACGTCGACATTCTAGGAATCAGCGAACTAAAATGGACTGGAATGGGTGAATTTAACTCAGATGACCATTATATCTACTACTGCGGGCAGGAATCCCTCAGAAGAAATGGAGTAGCCATCATGGTCAACAAAAGAGTCCGAAATGCAGTACTTGGATGCAATCTCAAAAACGACAGAATGATCTCTGTTCGTTTCCAAGGCAAACCATTCAATATCACAGTTATCCAAGTCTATGCCCCAACCAGTAATGCTGAAGAAGCTGAAGTTGAACGGTTTTATGAAGACCTACAAGACCTTGTAGAACTAACACCCAAAAAAGATGTCCTTTTCATTATAGGGGACTGGAATGCTAAAGTAGGAAGTCAAGAAACACCTGGAGTAACAGGCAAATTTGGCCTTGGAATGCGGAATGAAGCAGGGCAAAGACTAATAGAGTTTTGCCAAGAAAATGCACTGGTCATAGCAAACACCCTCTTCCAGCAACACAAGAGAAGACTCTACACATGGACATCACCAGATGGTCAACACCGAAATCAGATTGATTATATTCTTTGCAGCCAAAGATGGAGAAGCTCTATACAGTCAACAAAAACAAGACCAGGAGCTGACTGTGGCTCAGATCATGAACTCCTTATTTCCAAATTCAGACTTAAATTGAAGAAAGTAGGGAAAACCGCTAGACCATTCAGGTATGACCTAAATCAAATCCCTTATGATTATACAGTGGAAGTGAGAAATAGATTTAAGGGCCTAGATCTGATAGACAGAGTTCCTGATGAACTATGGAATGAGGTTCGTGACATTGTACAGGAGACAGGGATCAAGACCATCCCCATGGAAAAGAAATGCAAAAAAGCAAAATGGCTGTCTGGAGAAGCCTTACAAATAGCACTGAAAAGAAGAGAGGCGAAAAGCAAAGGAGAAAAGAAAAGATATAAGCATCTGAATGCAGAGTTCCAAAGAATAGCAAGAAGAGATAAGAAAGCCTTCTTCAGCAATCAATGCAAAGAGATAGAGGAAAACAACAGAATGGGAAAGACTAGAGATCTCTTCAAGAGAATTGGAGATACCAAGGGAACATTTCATGCAAAGATGGGCTCGATAAAGGATAGAAATGGTATGGACCTAACAGAAGCAGAAGATATTAAGAAGAGGTGGCAAGAATACACAGAAGAACTGTACAGAAAAGATCTTCACGACCCAGATAATCATGAGGATGTGATCACTAATCTAGAGCCAGACATCTTGGAATGTGAAGTCAAGTGGGCCTTAGAAAGCATCACTAAGAACAAAGCTAGTGGAGGTGATGGAATTCCCGTTGAGCTGTTTCAAATCCTGGAAGATGATGCTGTGAAAGTGCTGCACTCAATATGCCAGCAAATTTGGAAAACTCAGCAGTGGCCACAGGACTGGAAAAGGTCAGTTTTCATTCCAATTCCAAAGAAAGGCAATGCCAAAGAATGCTCAAACTACCGCACAATTGCACTCATCTCACACGCTAGTAAAGTAATGCTCAAAATTCTCCAAGCCAGGCTTCAGCAATATGTGAACCGTGAACTCCCTGATGTTCAAGCTGGTTTTAGAACAGGCAGAGGAACCAGAGATCAAATTGCCAACATCCGCTGGATCATGGAAAAAGCAAGAGAGTTCCAGAAAAACATCTATTTCTGCTTTATTGACTATGCCAAAGCCTTTGACTGTGTGGATCACAATAAACTGTGGAAAATTCTGAAAGAGATGGGAATACCAGACCACCTAACCTGCCTCTTGAGAAATCTGTATGCAGGTCAGGAAGCAACAGTTAGAACTGGACATGGAACAACAGACTGGTTCCAAATAGGAAAAGGAGTACGTCAAGGCTGTATATTGTCTCCCTGCTTATTTAACTTATATGCAGAGTACATCATGAGAAACGCTGGACTGGAAGAAACACAAGCTGGAATCAAGATTGCCGGGAGAAATATCAATAACCTCAGATATGCTGATGACACCACCCTTATGGCAGAAAGTGAGGAGGAGCTAAAAAGCCTCTTGATGAAAGTGAAGGAGGAGAGCGAAAAAGTTGGCTTAAAGCTCAACATTCAGAAAACGAAGATCATGGCATCCGGTCCCATCACTTCATGGGAAATAGATGGGGAAACAGTGGAAACAGTGTCAGACTTTATTTTTTTGGGCTCCAAAATCACTGCAGATGGTGACTGCAGCCATGAAATTAAAAGACGCTTACTCCTTGGAAGAAAAGTTATGACCAACCTGGATAGTATATTCAAAAGCAGAGACATTACTTTGCCGACTAAGGTCCGCCTAGTCAAGGCTATGGTTTTTCCTGTGGTCATGTATGGATGTGAAAGTTGGACTGTGAAGAAAGCTGAGCGCCGAAGAATCGATGCTTTTGAACTGTGGTGTTGGAGAAGACTCTTGAGAGTCCCTTGGACTGCAAGGAGATCCAACCAGTCCATTCTGAAGGAGATCAACCCTGGGATTTCTTTGGAAGGAATGATGCTAAAGCTGAAACTCCAGTACTTTGGCCACCTCATGCGAAGAGTTGACTCATTGGAAAAGACTCTGATGCTGGGAGGGATTGGGGGCAGGAGGAGAAGGTGATGACCGAGGATGAGATGGTTGGATGGCATCACGGACTCGATGGACGTGAGTCTGAGTGAACTCCGGGAGATGGTGATGAACAGGGAAGTCTGGCATGCTGCGATTCTTGGGGTTGCAAAGAGTCGGACACGACTGAGCGACTGAACTGAACTGTACCTCCTTATAGACCCTATTTCTAGATAAAATCACATTGGGAGTTACAGCTTCAGCATATGAACTTGAGGAGGGTAGGCATTTTAGTCTATAATAATCCAATCTCTAAATTTGATTTTGACTTTTACTCTATTTGATTTTGACTCTTGGGTGATTATCCAAGTACCAGGTAATAGATTAGCCAAATCACTCACTGCTGTAATTTATTAGCTATTTAAGAGTGAACTATACATAACTGTATATACACAAAGTAATTTGACTTATTTTTGACTTTGTAAAGTCTGTAGACTGATTTGGTTCTTCTCAGTTGGAGATTTCTTTTTAATGGTTACTTGTAGAACATTTAAATCTTCATTTTTTAGTTTCTATTTTTTTGTTCAGATTTCCTTTGTATTTTGAACTTCTTTTTCTGAGCACTGATTTGCTGTGTTATGACTGGTTTTCAGAGATGAAGCCTTTCTGTTTCATTTAGGTTGAAAAGTTGCTGTTTGAAGCTGTTTTATGTGAATTTTGCCTCCTCTTTCAGAGCAAATAAGTTTTGTTTATTTATTTTCAAGGGAACTGTTTCTCAGAAAAACGACTCCCTACAGGTTTGTGATGGTTTTTAATACATCTATAAACAAGGCTATTTCCCTAGAACTGCCATTGTTAACTGCCAATACTTAAGAGAATTCTTTTGTCTCGATTCAAACCTATATTTGAAAATAATTGATTTTTGTTTTACCTATTCAAATCTTACTTTAAGCTCTGTTTATCCATTTTTAAGCCCCTTGGAAAATTTGATGGTAGGTATCCATAGCTGAAATTCCCTGTTCTGAGCTTTATTTTGGTGTTTTCCATTTCTGTTTGCATGGAGCCAGCTGGCAGAGAAAAGTAGGAAAGACGTCTTCCTACTTTTCTCCAACCTAGGAGCCTCTCTAAATCCTTAGCTTGATTCCACCCTGAACAAAGAATTCTTAAAAATCTATGACCTTCATGTCTTCTGTTGTGTTACTGTTGTCTTCTATCTGGAACAGAATGGAGCTTTTAATCCATAGCTTCTCAAAGGACAGTACATTCTGTGTGGTTGTCTAACTATTCAATGCTAGTCCATGATGGCATAAGTGAAAAACTGCGAGTAAGCATTTGAAAACTTTCATAGTAATTTGACATTGCAAAGATACTTAAATGCATGTTCAATGAACTCATCCTCTTGAATAGACTCTGCACTATTCAGCATGGTATCCACTAGCTGCATGTGGCTAATTAGCAGTTGAAATGCAGCTAGTCTGATTTGAGATGTCTGTAAATGTAAACTACACACTAGATTTCAAAGGCTAGTATGATAAAAAGAATACAAAATATCTCATTAATAATGTTTTATATATTGCAATAATAATATTTTGCATATATTGGGTTAAATAAAATAAAACTAAGGTCACTTATTTTCTTTTTACTTTTTAAAATATACTTTTTTTAGAGCAGTTTTAGGTACACAGCAATGTCAAGCAGAAAGTTCCTGTATACCCCTTGCCCCCACACATGCACACCTTACCTCACTGTCAACATCCCCCACCAGAGTGGTGCATTTGTTACAATTGACGAGCCTACATCATTAAAGCCCATATCACCTAAAGCCCGTAGTTTATCTACTATTATGGGCTTCCCTTGTGGCTCAGATGGTAAAGAACCTGTCTGCAATGTGGGAGACTGGGGTTTGATCCCTGGATCTGGAAGATCCCCTGGAGAAAGAAATGGCTACCCACTCCAGTATTCTTGCCTGGAGAATTTCATGGACAGAGGAACCTGGAGGGCTACAGTCGATGGGATTGCAAAGAGTAGGACATGACTGAGTGACTAACACTTTCACTTTCATCTACTATTATAGTATCACACATAATAGTTTTACTGCCCCCAAATCCTTTGTGTTTCACCTATTCATCACTCCTTCCTTCCTTATCCCTGGCAACCGTTGACCTTCTTACTGTCTCCATAGTTTCACCTTTCCCAGAATTCCGTATAGTTAGAATCATACACTATGTAGCTTTTTCTGATTGGCTTGTTTCACTTAGTAATATGCATTTAAGTTTTCTCCATGTCTTTATATAGCCTGATGGCTCATTTCTTTTTAGTGCTGATTAGTATTCCATTGTCTGGGTGTACCAGAGTTTATTTATCCCTTCGCCTACTGAAGGACATCTTGGTTCCTTGCAAGTTTGTGCAATTATGAATAAGCTGCTATAAACATCCATGCTCAGGTTTTTGTATGGGCTTAATGTGAAGAGGGGCGGCTGGGGGGAGCAACCCCAAGTCCAAGAAGCGGTGGCTGTGTGGGCGCAGGAGGGCCTAGAGGAGCTATCCCACATTGAAGGTCAGGAAGGGTGGTGGTAAGGAGATACCCTTCGTCCAAGGTAAGGAGCAGCAGCTGCGCTTTGCTGGAGCAGCCGTGAAGAGATACTTCACGCCCAAGGTAACAGAAACCCAAGTAAGATGGTAGGTGTTGCAAGAGGGCATCAGAGTGCAAACACATTGAAACCATACTCACAGAAAACTAGTCAATCTAATCACACTAGGACCACAGCCTTGTCTAACTCAATGAAACTAAGCCATGCCTGCGGGGCAACCCAAGACGGGCAGGTCATGGTGGAGAGGTCTGACAGAATGTGGTCCACTGGAGAAGGGAATGACAAACCACTTCAGTATTCTTGCCATGAAACCCCATGAACAGTATGAAAAGGAAAATGATAGGATACTGAAAGAGGAACTCCCCAGGTCAGCAGGTAAAAATATGCTATTGGAGATCAGTGGAGAAATAACTCCAGAAAGAATGACGGGATAGAGCCAAAGCAAAAACAATACCCAGTTGTGGATGTGACTGGGGATAGAGGCAAGGTCTGATGCTATAAAGAGCAATATTGCATAGGAACCTGGAATGTCAGGTCCATGAATCAAGGGAAATTGAAAGTGGTCAAACAGGAGATGGCAAGAGTGAATGCTGATATTCTAGGAATCAGCGAACTAAAATGGACTGGAATGGGTGAATTTAACTCAGATGACCAGTATATCTACTATTGCGGGCAGGAATTCCTCAGAAGAAATGGTGTAGCCATCATGGTCAACAAAAGAGTCCAAAATGCAGGACTTGGATGCAATCTCAAAAATGACAGAATGATCTTTGTTCGTTTCCAAAGCAAACCATTCAAAATCATGGTAATCCAAGTCTATGCCCCAACCAGTAACACTGAAGAAGCTGAAGTTGAATGGTTCTATGAAGACCTACAAGACCTTTTAGAACTAACAGCCAAAAAAGATGTCATTTTCATTATAGGGAACTGGAATGCAAAAGTAGGAAGTCAAGAAACACCTAGAGTAACAGGCAAATTTGGCCTTGGAATGCGAAATGAAGCAGGGCAATGGCTAATAGAGTTTTGCCAAGAAAATCCACTGGTCATAAGAAACACCCTCTTCCAGCAACACAAGAGAAGACTCTACACATGGACATCACCAGATGGTCAACACCGAAATCAGATTGATTATATTCTTTGCAGCCAAAGATGGAGAAGCTCTATACAGTCAACAAAAACAAGACCAGGAGCTGACTGTGGCTCAGATCATGAACTCCTTATTGCCAAATTCAGACTTAAATTGAAGAAAGTAGGGAAAACCGCTAGACCTGTCTCTTATACACATCTAGATGTGTATAAGAGACAGGCCCATAGCGTTGCAAAGAATTGGACATGACTGAGCAACTAACATTTTCACTTTTTCATATATATATAT
>SJYX01013783.1:83985-98403 GCA_006410675.1 Oreotragus oreotragus | reverse complement strand
TATAGCATTTATCACTTTCTATTAGGTCATTTTTATCATCTGTGTCCTCCCACTAGAATATAGGCTCCTAGAAGACAGTGATTTTTGTTTCATCCTGGTGTTCTGTGTTTTGTTTTGTTTTTCTTGGTATATCACAAATGCCCAAAACAGGACATAATGTGCCAGTCACTAAATAAGTACTCATGGTACTGAGGGGAGGAGATGAGGGGGAGGGATGAATACAATGAGATGGGAAGAGGAGGGGAGAAGATCAAAGGGAAGAAAAAATTTTGCAATATAATTTTGCTAACATTTAATGATAGATACTATATTTGAAGTTTTGTTGCAGTGGATGCCATACTTCTTATTATAGAATATATGATTACTTTCAAAAATTCAGTACCCCTTTTTTCTTTTAATATTTGTTTATATATGTGATAGAACTTTCTATTGCAATTTTCATATTTCTTCCTAATTTTCTATAGTATTTCATAAATTTTCTGACCTTTTAAGTCTAGCATTTATATGGGGATGGGGGTTGCCCCATGTATGTCTCCATGTTCTAGAAGTTACCTGTCAATGTACACATGCATACTTCGTCTCAGGAAGGGATCTATATTCTGAAAGGGGTTTGTGTCTCAAAGTTTACAATGTTCATTAGCTGTTCATAAGAAAATTTAGAGATTAAGATGGTATGCCTTAGAATCAGACTGATTGTGACTCCTAGCTCTGCCTTTTACTAGCTGTGTAGTTTTGAGCATGTGATTTAACATTCTGCACCTTTGGTCCCTTTAGAAAATAGGTTGCTAAAACTAACCTTGTTGGTTCTTTGTAAGCACAAAAGAGATGATACGTACAAGGCATGGCAGAGTACTAAAGTGACAGTTATTACAATTACTAATATTTATAAAATCCCATTTAAAATTGATTATTTAAAAACTCAAAATGGCATTTTGTTTTAAAGTTATCCATACTGGATGAATTAATTCCCAGACTATATTATAAAACAGATAGGAAGTTAATATAAATTACATTCTATACCTAGATTGACTATATAAAATTGTTTTCATAAAAAAGAATTGATCTCCATGGAGGTTGAGGAAGTATCTCTCTTCATTTACTTACTCATTCACTGAACTTACTCATTCACAGTTTTCCGTCATCTTCTTTTCGCCAGGTCGGTGTGTATAGGGGGCTTCCAGATGGTGCTAGAAGTAAAGAACCCACCTGCCAAAGCAGGCAGACATAAAAGACTCAGGTTGGATTCCTGGATAAGGAAGATCCTCTGAGGAGGAAATGGCAACCCACTCCAGTGTTCTTGCGTGGAGAGTCCCATGAACAGAGGGGCCTGGCAGGCTTCAGTCCATAGGCCACAAAGAGTCGAATATGACTAAAGCAACTTAGCATGTATGCACTATGGAATCTAGGTTCTGAAGTTCATGGTTCTTAGATTTTAACTGGAGCTGCACTTTGTTCTTGAAACTCCTCCAGAGTTTTCCATTTCTTAAGATTCCATTTCTTAAGATTTGCCCACAAATTGGTTTAGTTATTAAACCTAGCAAAAATGATTGACTTTAAGACAAGATTAGGTTTTGATTTCCTTAAAAGGGCCAAATTGGCAGTTTTTCATTGGCTTCACTTTCCAGACAATAATAAACTAGCATACTATTTAAGTCTGCCTCAAAAATGGAATGCCATATACAAGTATGTGTTTATCAGTGTGGGAAGGGATTTTGCTTATTCTTACAGTCTCAATCCAGTTGAAACTATATTAGAATGCTGTTGGGATGCCCATCAGCATTTCATAATCTCTTAGCCACCTCATGTTTTTCTGTCTAAAGCATAGCACTCTTCTTTCAGATTTTGAAAATTTAATTCTGAATCAGTTCACTGGCTCCATGAAGAAGTTAAACAAAGCTGTATTCAGCTTTTCATTATCTTTCAATTAATTATGATCCTCCAAACACGTTAAACGTGAGAATTTAAACTGTCAAATTTGCCTTCTGGGATGCTTTTCTTTCACAAATTAGTGTTTCTCTGAAGCATACCATAAAAATGATGATACTGACATTCTCAACAAACAAAGCAGCTGCTGTTCTTTCAACAGTTCTCTTTGAGCTAGGAGATATAATTTTATATCCATAATTACATCACAGGCTGTATTTAAAAAAATATTTAAAAACTGGTATCTGTGTCCTGCAGATGATGAAACTTAGGCTCCCTTGTTGAAGTGTATATACTTTGTCAATGATTTTTTTTAAATTCACAGAAACTTGGTTGGCCAGATATAAATAATGAATTTTTAGGCCGTTACTAATTTTTTTTGTCTTTCAAAGCAGTTCTTTGGAAATGGAAGCCATACCCCTCTGCACTATCTGCTGCCTCAGCTGTCATTGATAACATGTGGACAGAGCTTCATCTCCCTATAACAGTTGGAAAATCAATAGATAGTATTCACTCACTGAAGTTTTTTGGTCTGTGTATGCAAAGCTCTATGCTGTGTATTACACAGATAGGAAATATAGACCTGGCATCTATCCTCAAGGAGTTTGTAAGCAAATAAGGGAGAAGAGACATTGATATAAATATCTAAGTCATTAAGGAAGAAATGTCCCCTTAAAGATCCATTTTATTTTAACGTAGAAAACAGGAGTACAATCCAAGGTAATGTTTAAGAGGCTCACAAAAGAAGAATCATTGATCTTTTTTGCTACTATTTTATTTCATTTAGTCCTGTTTCCATTTCCTGCACTCCTCCTCCCCGCTCTCCTGCATCTCCTAAGAATAAATGTAGGCACCAAGCCTCAAGATTTACTTTTCTCGTGGAATATGCTTCACATAAGTGCCTTGTCTGAGGCTATTTCTACGCTTATCATAAAATAAATTATCCAGCTCAAATACAGAATATATGCCTTATTCCTCCCAAAGTGTCATGCGGGCTTGATCTCATTTAGTATTAACAGCAGGGCATCAATAGAGATTGATGTATTTACTAAAAGAGGCCACTGAGACACACATAGACTCTTATCTAGTATTTCAATATGCCATTACTTTTGAGGCTGAC
This sequence comes from Oreotragus oreotragus, assembly GCA_006410675.1. NCBI lineage: Eukaryota > Metazoa > Chordata > Mammalia > Artiodactyla > Bovidae > Oreotragus > Oreotragus oreotragus. The sequence continues at coordinate 95,360 of SJYX01013783.1, read as the reverse complement.
ATTAGAATATGGTTTCTGGAAGCTCTGCTCAAAGGAATTCTTTGTTAGGTTTTGATGTAGTTTACAACGATAATTAGCAATTTGTAGAAATCCTAGGAGAGCTAATCTTACCACAGAAATGGTCCCTCCACCATACCAGAGACCAAAAAGCTGAGGGATACGAGGTGTCAGGATATGGTCACGCCGTGTGACCCAGTTATTCAGGGTGAGTACATAATGGTCGGATGCCCCCAGGACCCTGCTCCCAGCCATGAGCTAGGAACACAGAACTGATATTGGAGAAGCCAATGGTGTCTATAATTTGGATCCTTTTATCTAGGTTCCAGTTCTTCTTTCCTTATATCTTTTTGGTTTTTTTGGTCTCACAGATTATGTGACTTTCCCTGAGCAGTTAGCTGAAAAGGTACACTTTGGCTTCCAATTCTGAGCCTCATTTCCACTTCAGATCTCATATTTCTTTTCTGTTTTCCCATGCTCAGACAGTCCATTATTCCCTCCTGATGCTTCACCTCACTGTAGGCCCTTAGAAAAACAAGCTGGGTCAGTGCTGACAGAGAAAGAATATTAAAATACAGCACAAGCGCCTCTTTCAGACTTTGTTTACTTTTCACATCCTGTGTTCACCTCTGACTGTGAAGGGCAACCGTGTCATCAACCAAAAATAATATGTCAAGCTCTAGCCATGTTCCAGGAACTGTCTAATACATAATTTCTTTAATGTCTAGAGAAAATACCTACTGACTCATTGGGACATCCTTCTCCCTTGATATGTTTCTCCAATCTGTGTAGCTTTATACTTTTCAATAGAGAAATCTCTACTTAAGATAATAAAATGGAAAAAATAAACTTCAAACAGCCTTGCATATTCATAAAACATAAGTATTCATAGAACAGCCAAGATATTAGATGTTAATACCTTTCATGGATTTATACAACGAAATTTTCTTCAAAGCACCCTAAAGAACAATAGTGAACAAGATCCTAAATTCTCAACTAAGCATTAAACGAATACACATATTCAAAGCAAGAGTAGGTAAAAGAGTGTTTCATAAAATTCCAAGTCCCAGTCAATTATATTAATACCAAAGCTTTCATAATAAAGGAGTTCTTAGTCAACATAAGTTTTCATTAAAAAAAAAAAGGATAACAAAACAAGCAGTAACATCACACCTTATTTACCTCCAAAGTTATAGTTGTAGATGACTCCCTATAAGCCAGTAAGTTATTTCCAAATCAAGTTTGTTCTTGTAGATGTCACTACAGCAGATGATTCTTCATTACAGTGGATCCAGAGGTAATCCAAAATTCTACATTAAACAGCAAAACAAAAAGTCACAGTTGAGAGGAGTGGCTTTGGTTCTTAAACTTTTTCAGTTCATGCTATGAGGCTAATTTTTTTTTAAATTAAGAGCAGATTCATCTACATGGCATTGTTGGCAGTAACTGCTCAGAGAAAAAGGTCAAAATTCCCTGAATCCTTTAGTTTTTATTCTTTTAAAATATTCCCCCTAACCAATTGAGTTAGTCCATATTGAATAATCTGGGTCTTTTGTAACATAAATGCCATTGGGATTTATCTGTGAAGTGTTTCCAAGAATAGAGTTGGCCTTTCCTCCTTAAAGTGGTATCTCTTCAGGATTCCAGTAGGCCAAACTCAAGATTTCCCACATCCCTAAATGCCACTCTGTTACCACCTCTTAGATATAGCTTGCTAAACTTTCTGCCAAGATTCGCTCAGGAAGTTTGAGAAGAGATAAAAACTTTGAGAAGGGCAAAAGACAAAGAAAACATCACTGAAAACACAAATGTTTCAGCCACTCCTTTTCAGTTATAACAAATGTGCTGATGTTATTCCCATTATCAGTGTTTCCTTTGATTACAATTTAATAGTGTGATGATCCACAGGGCAAGAACAGTGTTGATGGGTTTCTATTAATTCAGTCCTTAATGCTATGCCAACATTGGCACTAAATATATACTTTTAGATAATACCCACTATAATTGAATGGAGTCAAACACATTGTAAATTAAGAGAGAAATAAGCAAATTCCATTTAATTTGCTTTTCCAAATGTAGAAATTGAATTACAGAGTATGTATGAGTCATGACTACACATGGATTCTAAGGCTCCCTTCTAAGATGTCCCCAGCTCAGAGCCACTTTGTGCGGAAAATATTTTTGCCTGGTCTTTTCAGAACTGCTTCTGTACAACGCCACTATCAGTGGAGTGTGCGGCTGGTACCTTGCTATTTCCTCCTGTGACCACTCTCCTTACTCTTCACTCACTCTCTTCTCTTTAATTCACCCTTATCATCTCTAGAGAATGGAGTTAATAATCTTAAAGTATTTAATGTGTGTCATCTTTGAGCACTAACAGTCGTGTCAATGCAACATAATATAGTAACTGTACACAATGCTCTACTTCACTTGTGTGGACTTAATCGCCCCTTTAGATGAAAAGTGTTTTAAGGCAGAGTCTACATCTTATTTTTATTATCCCCTCAGTGCTTGTCCCAGGGATGGACACATAGGGACACAAATGTATCTCCCAAGTTCCCATACCCTGCAGCGCTCTGGACCTCCCTAGCAGGATGTTGTCCTCTGTTTGGATGCTCTAGACATTTCGTCTCTGATATGCTCTCTCCTTGCTACAGGGCAGAACACCCTGTCCTCAGAGCCCAAGTCGATACCATAATTATGAGGTTTTACCAACAGCCAACCAAAGGCAAGGCCCTGCTTCTCTAAACTGTGCTGAACAAGGATCATGGCAAATCAGTGCTCAGAAGGTCTGGAGACATGCAGAGGTTTCAGAATCCCTAAAATTACATAAAGTAGGTAGCCAAACATTCCAGCTGGGCATCTGGCTAGAATTAGTCCCCACTTTGAGCATTCAGCATGTTGTCTATACTAATTCCTTTTGCTATAGGGGTAGTTGTTATCGCACGTGTTGATCAGAATATAGGAGAGCATACTGCTTTTCAGAAGTATAAAGTGCTCTGTAGAAAAGAGAACGGGTGAAATCTTATTTCTTTAAAAAAAAAAATGGAACGGCTCTGTTCGACTGACTTAAGGAAAAAGAACAGAACTCTGGAAATAATGTAGAAGACATGTAGGGGAAAAAAGTGTTTTAAAGAACTGATGAATTGAGTGGATCAGAAAGAGAAGTAACTAAAAATGAACTGACAATGCTGGAGAAAACTTTGAACTTTTTGGGAAGTATTGTAACTCAAACATTAGTAGAATACATACTGATCTTAACCTTTTCACAACTGGAAATGATGTTCAGATGTGTGAGGAGGGAAGCAGGGAGAGAGTCAGGGAAATAAACTTGTAAAAGATGATTTTTTTATGTTGTATTTGATTTATAGTAAAATTATAATCTTCAAGGATCTCTGGAAGAAGACTGGTTGATTTATAAAATTGTATTCGTCGTAATATTGAGTTAGAGAATTGTATTTATTCAAAAGCTTCACATTGCGTCCAAGAGCATAGTTAGGACCAGGCTGTCCACGAGTAGCTTTTTAAAGGAGCAGGACTGATTTGTGATATGCAATTATTGGTCTATCATGAACACTATTGAACAGTTTTATTGTTGGAGTAAAAGTCTAGGTTCTTTATTTTAGTGTTTCATCTTACCATACTCATATACTTAGTAAATCCAACTATAGATTTATGGCAGTAGAACTAGAATTTAATGAAGCAGGGTTTACTGGTCATCAGACTCTAGTTCACCTGAGTGTATTAGATCTTGAATCGTTAGTTTAGTGTGTGTAAACTTGGATAACTTCTCAATGTATCATTTTTTCATCAGTTAACCGAGTTGCTAATAATTTGTACCACACAGGATTGTTGTAAAGATTAAGTAAATGAAAACAGGCAAAACACTAAGTGTGAGTCAGCTAAAAAGCAGCTATTTGATTAATATTAGTTGCTTTTATTCCTGTGGTAGTACAGGTACCAAATCTTAAACTATCCTTTTAGAAAATGTCTTAGGGAAATGTTTCAGAATCAGACAATCAGCACTAGAGAACCATTGTTTCGAAGATTCTGTGACATACACATTATAGAAATTTACTTTGAGCTTTTTAAAAAAAAACAGTAGTGGATTTCCAGGAATTAAAGTAGACATACTACAATGTTGATCATTACTGGGTAGTTTTCAAACTTTATAATGTTTTGCTCATAATGTATTTCTGAGCAAACTATTTTTTTCTCTGTGTTAGAGCTTGCCATGGTTTAGGCCACTCTTCTAAAATAACACTTTAATGCTGTATAGATGGATCTGGAACCACCAGCTTTATTGCCTTTCTCACGATGCTTTTAATGTATTCACCAAACAAGTTGGTATACAATTCCAGTTATTTCTCTTAGATTATATTATTTTTAACATTATTTGTAAGTTAAATATGCAAAACAAATATTGGTAGAAAGGAGAGGTGAAAAGAACATTAGACTGAGTTTTTATAGCTCGAGATTCTAGTCCTGAGTTTGCCACTAATAAACCACATGCATTTGGGATTTCCCTGGTGGCGCAGTGGTTAAGACTGCATGCTCTCAATGCAGGAAGCATGAGTTCGATCCCTGGTTGGAAAACAGATCCTACATGCCACATGGCTGGGCTAAAAAAGAGGGGGAAAAGAACAACACACACATTTGGCAAATATATTTGTAAAATAACATTAACAACTAACATTTACTCAGTTTTTAGTCTTTATGTGCCAGATACTCTATTAAGCTCTTTGCTTTATTCACTTATACAACTTCTTCACAACTTCTCACTGTTGTTAAGAAGGGTCTGAGGTTTTACCCTACTTAGAAGCTAATGAATGTGCCTGCCACAATTGCATTGTTGTTTGTGAAAGATGAGACTCCTTGGTCAGAGACCAAGGTCCTTCTTTGGAGTTCTTTAAGGACCAGGTAATATCAACACATACCATAGGTTATGTTAAAGGAGAGGAATCCTGAGATTAGGAAACTCAAATCTTTATCCTGAAGAGTAAACATAACTCACCATTGCTCCACAGGGAGACATTAGCTTTATTTGCTGGACAGTAAGCAAACCTGTCCTTTGCTCTGGAGGCAGATACTATCTCTGTCTTGGAAGGCTGTGATCCACATAAACAGCTTGGAAAAAGTATTCAGAACAAAAGTAGTTAGCATTTCTGCCTGAAACAACAGGCAGAAACATGAGAAACCTATGGAGAATTTAGCAACACCCATAATATACTATAGATATATCGTAGATACTATAATTAAGAAGCTAAGGAAACGAGAGGCTAAGTAAATTTCCCCAAGACTTGTGCAGAACTGGATTCAAACCCAGTCAATTCCCAGAGTCTGGGATCTTCACCAGAATAATCAACTGATATTCTCTTGAAGGTAAACACTTATTTAAATAAATAGCAACATGCAAGTGTAAGTTCTTAGTGCCCTCATCCTGCACCTCACTTTACTCATCTATAAAGTGGGCGGTGGAGAGAGGGCTTGGGTTAGAGGCTCTCTTTGAGAGACTTTTAGGTTTACTATGTCACGATTCTAACGTTTCTCTCTTAAAACGAAAAGACAGCATGTGTAAGTGGATGTGATGCAGACTGGAAACACAGAGAAGAAAACAAGGGCATCTATTTCATTGTGTGTGTACCTTTATACGTCTTTATCAGGGTCTTTGCATTCCTTAATTAAGTTTTATGAGATTTGTTAGAAAAATGAGTGTTCAATTACTACTTAGGGTATTTCTGGCCTTTCTAATTATAGCTTATGGCTGGAGTAAGCAGATACTTTATTTTCCAACTACCCCATAATAAAACTTCCTTTTCCTATAATATGAGTGAGAATATTATCTAAGAATAAAGTGAGGGCGGTCTTCAAGTTGCTCAGGCCTGGCCTGTTACCAGGGAAGCATGTGCTGGATAGTGCATGACCCAAGAAGGGAAGGAAAAGGAAAGAAACTGTAATAACATTAGTGAGATAGTCAGGCCGAGAGAATTCTTCACATCCAGAGAAGCTCAAGAGGTGTTTTTCTTGAGTTGGAATCTGGCTCGAAAACCATATTTAGATATCAACTGACACTCTAACTCAGAGCATCATATCAGACACTTGATCTTATCATCATGAGTTAGATTGTGGTCACATGCTGCCCATTTCCTGAAGTCTGTTGAAACCTCATTTTCTCGCCAGAGAAATCCCTCTGGCAACCTTCACAAGATGATGTTTCTTCAGACTATCCTTGACCCCTATCTTCTGTCATTCTAGCAAATTTCTTTAGTGTGCCTCATCCCTGGGCTTCAAGGACCACTTATATGCTAATGAACCAAATATCTCTAAATATGGTTCACCATGCTCTCTCCTGAGCTCCTGATTCATGCAATCAACTTTTATTTGACATCTCTACTTGAGTATATCAAGGATATTTCAAACTCAGCTTGTCCAAAATGGAACACTGCAAATCCCGTTTTTCTACTTAAACAGTCCCCATGCTACTTAAGGGCATCATCATCCACTCAGTTTCCTAAGCCAAAAACCTAGGCATCTTTTACTTTACTCTTGATATCCCGTTAATTACTATGTCCTATTAATACTCAGAGAAGGAAACGGCAACCCACTCCAGGTTTCCTGCCTGGGAAATCCCATCGACAGAGGCACTTGGCGGGCCACAGTCCATGGGGTTGCAGAGTCAGATGTGACTTAGTGACCAAACAACAATTAATACTCATTCCTAAATTTCTCCATGTCCACCAACAATATCTTTGTAGACATTACTATTAATTTTAATCTTGACCAGTATATCGTTCCTTAACTGGTCTCCTGTAGCCAGAATTATCTCTATAAAATGCATACCAGATCATGCAAGCCTTCTGCATAAAACCTCTCAATGGCTTCCTAGCTACCTACTGGAAAAAGTCTGAATTCCTAATATGATTTACAAAGCCTCAATAATATTGACTAATTATCTTTATTTAGCATTAGTAGTCTCTTTTCAGACCATGAATCCACAGACTCCAGGCTCTGTCTTCCTGTCCTTCACAGATTGTTCCTCTTACCTTGGACATCATTTACATTGCCTTTCCTACTCACCCTGCTGCTGCTGCTGCTGCTAAGTCGCTTCAGTCCTGTCTGACTCTGTGCAACCCCATAGACGGCAGCCCACCAGGTTCCCCCATCCCTGGGATTCTCCCACTGGAGTGGGTTGCCATTTCCTTCTCCAATGCATGAAAGTGAAAAGTGAAAGTGAAGTTGCTCAGTCGTGTCCGACTCTTAGCGACCCCATGGACTGAAGCCCACCAGGCTCCTCCGTCCATGGGATTTTCCAGGCAAGAGGACTGGAGTGGGGTGCCATTGCTTGCTGCTCCTACTCACCCTACTCAGCTTAAACTGTATACTGGAAAGTCTTCTCTGACCTCTAGATCACTCTAGGTTCTCATAGTGCCTTGAATTTCCTGTATCATTATTGTGTGCTTTGTCATGTCCGACTCTTTGTGACCCCATGGGCTGTAGCCTGCCAGGCTCCTTTGTCTGTGGGATTTTTCAGGCAAGAATACTGGAGTGAGTTGCCATTTCCTCTTCCAGGGGATCTTCCCAACCCAGGGATCGAACCCATGTCTCCTGCATTGCAAGTGGGTTCTTTACTGCTGAGCCATTTGGGGAAGCCCTCTATCATTAATACTTGTTTCAATTTATAATAATTATGTATAGCAGTGCTTCTGTGTCACTGGCTTTAAGCCTGAGCTGATAGTGACAGTGCTTGAATCCCCAACATTTGGCCTTGAACATGGTACTTATTAAGAACATAATAAGTTCTTATGAATAAATAAACAAAGAATCTTCCCAGATGCTTCTTTTTGAGCAGGAAACTTGCCAGTTATCAGTGAAGCAGCGTTCAGCCCTTTGTCATTGAAGGTCTGGGGTTAATTCCTGGATCTCTTTCCCAATATACACATGGTAGAGCCTAGATAACTTCTTGGATCAAGGTTCAAAGTGCCTGCCTTTGATTTCTTAGAAAAGTCCAGATTTAACAGCAAACATTAAGACAGTTCAGAATTAATCTTCAAAGTAAAAAAATAGGCAATATCAGACTTTTCATGCGTATATTATATATTACATGTCTTTCACATTGGAAAATTGGAATTTTATAAAGCATTTAAATGTAACAGCAATTAAAATTGTCTCATCTTTCCTTTTTATCCTCAGTTTAAAAAGTATCTCTCCTTAGGTGAATAGCAGGACTATTATTTGTTCCTTATCAACTAGGAATTTATAGCAGGGTGTATAACCACATTCCACAACCTCCAGGTTTAGTCAGTGTCTTAAATGCCATCAAGTGTGTATCATCAAAGCATATTTTGGGTTAAAGAGCAATAGAAAAAAGGATACTCTTCCAAAATCACAGCAAATTTAAATTATAGAACTCCAAAACAAAACTTATGAAAAGTCTCCTCCCTATTCTTAACCCATTTACCCCAGGGACACCTCTATGATGTGTAGGGTGGATGCTATTCTTGTGGGTTTTAAACATTACAGTGGGTTGCTAGGGAAAGAAATAGTCGTTGATTTCCTTCTGCACATTGGAAAAAGTAGGTAGAACAGGGGAAGAAGAAAACAGGGTCATACAGTTTCCTTTCTCTATTCTACCACTGACCACAGACTACGTTTTATGTGCTTGCTTCAGTGATAAATAACCATGAAGTGGCTGAGAGCAACCTTGGTCTTTCATACCACAATAATAAAAAATTTAAATGATTGCAAAATTGATATCAATGTCAATACGTAAGGAATTATGACTCCTTCCTTGAATTCCATCAACCAAGTAACATAATTATAACTCAAATGAGTCTACTTTCAGATTGGCTTAGGACAGACCTTATTTGGCTTGCTGTCCTGGGCTAATTATTAATGACACTTTCACTCTCAAAAATGTCTTTGCAATATAAATTGTTATGTGATTTTCCTAAAAATTATGGGCATTTAGCAAAACACCAACTTTCTAAGTCTTTTTTTATTCTTTATTTTTTTCTTTTTGAGAGCCTACTATGTGCCAGTTGTGATGGCTCTTTTTCATTTGCAACCTATTTTTCACAACAAATTTACAGATAGATAATGTTGCTCTTTTAAAAGACAGGAAATTTTAGTGTAGAAATATTAAGGCATTGCTTATGGCTTCTCAGGCGGCTCAGACACTAAGCAATCGCCTGCAGTGCGGGAGACCCAGGTTTGATCCCTAGGTTGGGAAGAGAAGGGAATGGAAACCCCATTCCAGTTTTCTTGCCTGGAGAACCACGTGGACAGAGATGTCTGATGGGCTATAGTCCATGGGATCACAGAGTCACACATGACTGAGTGACTAACACTTTCTCTTAACACTATGGCCACACAGCTAATACATGACAGCTACAATTTAAACTTCTTCCAGGCAATTAAAAAACCCTTCTCTTTAAATTACATTATATGCAGCTTCAGAATTGAGTCTTAAAAACATACACCCCTCCACCCACAATAAATAGATAAAACATACAGACTGAAACAGAAAGCAATTCAGAGTGGCAAGACCAGGAGAGAGTTTAGTTTGCTCCTGGGTGGGTGATGAAGTGTGGCCAACTCAACCACAGACACTGGCCTAGATCATAAATTCTAACACAGTTCCATTGTCCCAAATAGATTTTCAGACCCCTGTATATACACCTTGGAGGCACTATTGATTAACAAAATACTACTCCAGGCAAACTTTGACTTTGGGCGTCTCACGTGGCACTGAAACAGAACGGAACTCCTCCCCTGCCTACTGCCCACTGCTACCAGTCTTTCCCACACCCTAGATAAGCAGAAAGATAATAAAGCCCTCAAATAGAAGTTTCCCAATTATGAGTCATGACTTACTCAGCCTTTGTTAGAGAGAACATGAAAGCCTCTGAAACACAGTGTTGATATTGGCAGTCTTAACTCCCTGTGCTATCGTCAAGAAATGAATTACTTGACTAATTTGCTTGAAATTACCTCTGTAATAAGTATGTTAAGAGCGGCATATGTTAAAGAGGTTGGTATTTAATACTATACATGTGAATATCTAGCCATTTACTCATTTCTTCGAACAATGTTTCACAACTAATAGTTCCTCAATAAAGACCTGTTATATTAAGTTTAACTAAAAATACTAATAAAAAGTAAGGTCATTACAGAGTTCTTACTATGACCCACACATTATATTCAGAACTTTATGAGGATTATCTTTGTTTCTCTGTCTCTGTTATAGATGCAGATAGACATAGATATCTAAATATATGTAAATTTACATATATATTTATATGTATATATCTGTATTTTTGCATGATGTGTTATAAAAATAAATATTTAATTTATCCTTAAATTAAGTCAAAAATGAAAATAACCACATACATCACCATGACTTCCTTAATAATTAGTCATTACTTTTGATAAATATCTTATAGAGATAATTTCTGGGACAGATAAGTAGCGTGTATTATACAGGAGTATGTATTATACAGATCAGAACTATATTATTATACTTATTTAAACTGGATTAAGCAACATATGTTATTTACAGCTGTAGTATAGATGCTGTTTTATCTTCAAAGCATAGATAATAATATTACCTAATTATTAGGGTTGCCAACTAGATAAGGCATGTGAAAGCTTCTGCCATATCTCGGGCATTTTATAAATTAATTCCATCATGTTTATAATTACAATGAGAGTTTTATTTAGGAGAAAAACCTTGTCCAGTATTGTGTCTTAAAGGCAGTGTTTAAAAATACATACACTTATTTTCTTTGTGAATATTGTTAAATTGTTATTAATATGTAAACTTAAAGTATTAGCTATAAGATTGAGTTGGGAAAGTAAAATTGTATAGTCTACAAATCCTGAAAGATGATGCTGTGAAAGTGCTGCACTCAATATGCCAGCAAATTTGGAAAACACAGCAGTGGCCACAGGACTGGAAAAGGTCAGTTTTCATTCTAATTCCAAAGAAAGACAATGCAAAAGAATGCTCAAACTACCGCACAATTGCACTCATCTCACATGCTAGTAAAGTAATGCTCAAAATTCTCCAAGCCAGGCTTCAGCAATACGTGAACCGTGAACTCCCTGATGTTCAAGCTGGTTTTAGAAAAGGCAGAGGAACCAGAGATCAAATTGCCAAATCCACTAGATCATGGAAAAAGCAAGAGAGTTCCAGAAAAACATCTATTTCTGCTTTATTGACTATGCCAAAGCCTTTGACTGTGTGGATCACAATCAACTGTGGAAAATTGTGAGAGAGAGGGGAATACCAGACCACCTGACCTGCCTCTTGAGAAATCTGTATGCAGGTCAGGAAGCAACAGTTAGAACTGGACACAGAACAACAGACTGGTTCCAAA
>SJYX01013783.1:60232-81881 GCA_006410675.1 Oreotragus oreotragus | reverse complement strand
AGATCCAACCAGTCCATTCTGAAGGAGATCAACCCTGGGATTTCTTTGGAAGGAATGATGCTAAAGCTGAAACTCCAGTACTTTGGCCACCTCATGCGAAGAGTTGACTCACTGGAAAAGACTCTGATGCTGGGAGGGATTGTGGGCAGGAGGAGAAGGGGATGACTGAGGATGAGATGGCTGGATGGCATCACTGACTCGATGGACATGAGTCTGAGTGAACTCCGGGAGATGGTAATGAACAGGAAGGCCTGGCGTGCTGCGGTTCATGGGGTCGCAAAGAGTCGGACATGACTGAGCGACTGAACTGAACTGAACTACAATTTTCCAAAGATAAATTCTAAAGATTTCTCTTGAAAGGTTTTTTGATGTCTGTTTTTTGTCCTTTGAACCAAACTGATAGGAAGGAAGGTAAAATACAAAATCCTCTTCCTCCTCTTTTTTTGATACAAAGATCGTGTATTTTGTTATGTTATTCTTTCAAAGAGAACTCAATTCAAAATCAGCATAGAAAGAACATAAATTTAAACCTTTCTTCACCTTGCTGGGAATGCAGACAACCAAAATAAAATTCTCTTCCTGTATCTAGAGACTACAGTTCCAGCAGTTTCAGGTTAATCCTTGATTAATCTTAGAGGTATGCTTCTTCCTTTTTTTTAAAAAAAGCTTTTTATTCTATATTGGAATATAGCCAATTAACAATGTTCTGGTAGTTTCAGGTGAACAGTGAAAGGACTCAGCCATATATATACATGTATCCATTTTCCCCCAACTTTCCTCCCATCCAGGCTGCCTCATGTGCTATATAGTTGGCCCTTGTTGGTTATCCAGTTTAAATATAGCAAGGTACACATATCCGTCCCAAACTCCCTAACTATCCCTTCTCCCCATCCTTCCCCTGGGAACCATAAATTCATTCTCTGGAAGCCTGCTTCTTGATTATGACTGGTTCAGGAGCATAAGTGTGTTAGTTGATCTGTCATGTCCAGCTTTTTGCCACCTCACAGACTGTAGCCTGCCAGGCTTCTCTGTCCATAATTTTATTATAAATTCATATCTCATTCAGAGGATGAAGTGAAGTTTAGTGAAAGTCACTCAGTCATTTCTGACTCTTTGCAACCCCATGGACTATACAGTCCATGGAATTCTCTAGGCCAGAATACTGGGTAGCCTTTCCCTTCTCCAAGGGATCTTCCCAACCCAGGGATCGAACCCAGGTCTCCCACAATGCAGGTGGATTCTTTACCAACTGAGCTACAAGGGAAGCCCCATTAGGAAGATAGCACTATAATTGTTCATTTAGAAAGTCCTCTGAAAAAATAGCTCTCAGAAACAATGTTATTTTAAAATTTACTCAACAAGTATTTATTAATATTATTTATTTTTGGTGCAAATATTAATTTTTTATGTAAAACACATGAACACACCTACCATTCTCTAGTGAAACTAGAAAAAAGATTGGATAGTAATAGACTTGTTGCAGTATTTATCCTTTGGATAAGGGAACTATGGTTTGTGTTTTTCATTCTGTATTTTAAAGCATATATTTATGTTATTATCTAATAAAATTATACTTCTTTTATTATTTTTTAAGCTGAAGTATAGTTGATTTACAGTGTTTTAGCAAAGTGATCCATATATATATATATACATATATCTGTTCAGATGGATATATATATGGATATATATTTTTTCTTTTTCAAATACTTTTCCATTATAGATTATCACAATGTACTGAATATAGTCCTATGCTATACAGTAGGTCCTTGTTTATCTATTTCATATACATTCGTGTGTATCTGTTAATCCCTAATTCCCAATTTATCCCTTTCCCATTTCCCCTTTGGCAGCCATAAATTTGTTCTCTATGTCTGTGGGTCTCTTTCTGTTTTGTAAATAAACTCGTTTGTATGATTTTTTTAGATTCCACGTGTAAGTGGAAGTATATGTAGATTCCACAAATATCATATGATAGTTTTTTTCTCTGACTTCACTCAGTATGACAATCTCTAGGTGCATTCATGTTGCTGCAAATGGCATTATTTCATATTTTCTTGTGGCTGAGTAATATACCATTGTGTGTGTCTGTGTGTATGTGTGCGTGTCTGTGTGTATACCACATCTTCTGTTTCCATTCATCTATCAATGGACATTTAGACTGCTTCCATGTCTTGGCTATTGTAAATAGTGCTTCAGTGAACATTGGTGTGCATGCATCTTTTCAAGTCAGAGTTTTCTCTGGATATATGCCCAGAAGTGGGATTGCAGGATCATATGATAACACTATTTTTAATTTTTTAAGGAACATCCAAACTGTGCTCCATAGTAGCTGTACCAATTTACATTCCTAAAAGTAGTATAGGAGAATTCTGTTTCCTCCACACCCTCTCCAGCATTTACTATTTGTAGACTTTTTACTGATGGCCATTCTGACAAGTGTGAGGTAGTACCTCATTGCAGTTTTGATTTACATTTCTCTAATGATTAGTTTCAACCCTGAATATTCATTGGAAAGACTATTCCTGAAGCTCCAATAATTTGGCCACCTGATGCAAAGAGCCAACTCATTGGAAAAAATTCTGGTGCTAGGAAAGGTTGAAGGCAGAAGGAGAAGGGAGTGGCGGAGGATAGATGGTTAGATAGCATCAGTGTCTCAACAGACATGAATTTTTGAGCAAGCTCCAGGAGACAGTGGAGGACAGAGGAGCCTGGCGTGCTCTAGTCCATGGGATCACAAAGAGTCTGACACAACTTAGTGACTGAACAACAGCAAAAATAATAATTAGCAATATTGAGTATCTTTTCGTGTGCCTGATGGCCATCTGTATATATTCTTTGGGAAAATGTTCTATTTTGATCTTCCCATTTTTTGATTGTTTGTTGTTTTGATATTGAGCTGTATAAGCTGTTCATATATTTTGGAAATTAAGCCATTTTCAATTGTATCTTTTGAAAATATTTTCTCCCATTTTACAGGTTGTCTTTTTGTTTGGTTTATGGTTTCCTTTGTTGTGCAATAGCTTTTAAGTTTTATCGGGTCCCATTTGTTTGTTTTTGTTTTTATTTTCATTATTCTAGGAGATAGATCCAAAAAAGTATTCCTGTATTTATGTCAAAGAGTGTTCTGCCTGCCTGTGTTTTCCTCTAGGAGTTTTATAGTATCTGACATTAAATATAGGTATTTAATCCATTTTGAATTTATTTTTATATATGGTATTAGAGAATGTTCTAATATTATTCTTTAAGCTGTCCAGGCTTCCCAGCACCACTTATTGAAGACATTGTCTTTTCTCCATTGTATATTATTTCCTCCTTTGTCATAGATTAATTAACCTTAAGTACATGGGTTTGTTTCTGGGCTTTTTATCCCATTCCATTGATCTATATGTCTGCTTTTGTGCCATGCTGTTTTGATTACTGTAGCTTTGTGATATAGCCTGAAATCAGGGAGCGCGAGTCTTTTCTCTCTGTCTTTCTTTCTCAAGATTGTTCTGGCTATTTGTCTTCTTTTGTGTTTACATGCAAATTTAAAAAAATGTTCTATTTCTCTGGAAAATGCCACTGGTAATTTGATAGTGATTGCATTAAATCTGTACATTGCTTTGGGTAGCATGGTCATTTTAACTATCTTGTTTCTTCCAGTCCAAGAACATGGCATACCTGTCTATCTGTTTGTGTAGTCTTCAGTTTCTTTCATCAGCATATTATAGCTTTCAGAGTACAGGTCTTTTGCTTTCTTGCTGTTGTTCAGTTGCTAAGTCATGTGCAACTCTTTGCGAGCCCATGGACTGCACCACACCAGGCTTCCCTGTCCTTCACTATCTCCATGAGTTTGTTTAAACTCATGTCCATTGAGTCAGTGATGCCATCCAACTATCTCATTCTCTGTCACCCCCTTCTCCTCTTCCCCTCAATCTTTCCCACCATCAGGATCTTTCCCAATGAGTCAGCTCTTTGCATCAGGTGGCCAAAGTACTGGAGCTTCAGTTTCAGCATCAGTCCTTCCAAAATCAGGATTGATTTCCTTTAGGATCTACTGGCTTGATATCCTTGCAGTTCAAGGGACTCTGAAGAGTCCTTTCTAGCACTAAGGTTCAAAGGCATCAGTTCTTTTGAGCTCAGCCTTCTTTATGGTCCGATGCTTGCATCCATACATGACTATTGGAAAAACCATAGCTTTGACTATTCAGACCTTTGTCAAGAAAGTGATGTCTCTGCTTTTTAATACACTGTCTAGGTTCATCATAGCTTTTCTTCCAAGGAGCAAGTATCTTTTAATTTTGTGGCTGCAGTGATTTTGGAGCCCAAGAAAATGAAATCTGTCACTGTTTCCACATTTGCCCCATCTATTTGCCATAAAGTGCTGGGACCAGATGCCATGATCTTAGTTTTTGAATGTTGAGTTTTAAGCCAGCTTTTTTTCCCCACTCTCCTCTTTCACCTTCATCAAGAGCCTCTTTAGTTCCTCTTCTCTTTCTGCAATTAGGGTGGTGTCATCTGCATATCTGAGGTTTTTGATATTTCTCCTGGCAATCTTGATTCTAGCTTGAGCCTCATCCATCCCAGCATTTTGCATGATGTACTCTGAAACTTATGTAAGCAGGGTGACAAAGTACAGCCCTTAAGTACTCATTTCCCAATTTTGAACCAGTCCATTTTTCCATGTCTGGTTCATTTTTCCATGTCTGGTTCATTTTTCCATGTATGCTTCTTGACCTGCATACAGGTTTCTCAGGAGGCAATTAAGGTGGCCTGGTATTTCCACCTCTTTCAGAATTTTCCAGTTTTTTGTGATCCACACAGCCAAAGGCTTTAGTGTAGTCAGTGAAGCAGATGTTTTTGCACGGGGGTGGGGAGGAATTCCCTTGCTTTTTCTATGATCAGGCAGATGTTGGCAATTTAATCTCTGTTTCCTCTGCCTTTTCTAAATCCAGCTTGTACATCTGAAAGTTCTCAGTTCACATATTGTTGAAGCCTAGGTTGAAAGCTTTTGAGCATTGCCTTGGTAGCATGTGAAATGAGTGCAGTTGTGTGGTAGTTTGAACATTCTTTGGCATTACTCTTCTTTGGGTTTAGAATGAAAACTGACCTTTTCCAGTCCTGTGGTCACTGCTGAGTTTCCCAAATTGGCTGGCATATTGAGTTGAGCAGTTTAACGGCATCATATTTTAGGATTAGAAAGAGCTTGAATTCCATCACCTCCACTAGCTTTGGTCATAGTAGTACTTCCTAAGGCCCACTTGACTTTACTCCTTATGTAGGTTTATTCCTGGGTGTTTTATTCTTTCTGATACAGTGGTACAAATTGTACTTCCAAAAAGGACAATTTGTACCACTGTATCAGAAAGAATAAAACTTCCCTGGTGGCTTTAGATTGTAAAGAATCCACCTGCAATGAAGGAGACCTGGGTTCCATCCCTGGGTTGGAAAGATTCCTTGGAGAAGAAAATGGCAACTCACTCCTGTATTCTTGCCTGGGAAATCCCACGGACAGAGGGACCAGGAGGACTACAGTCCATGGGGTCTCAAAAGAGCTGGACATGACTTAACAACTAAACAACAAGAACAAAAAAGCACATATACAAAGCCCTTCTCTTTTGAGGCAATGCAGAGTTCCAAAGAATCTCAGGGAGTCCACGTTTCATTTTCCACTTGTAGTGGCTAATCAATCCTATATTGCATAACATTCAGTTCCCCTATTGTAAATTTTTGTCCTTGTAACCAGATTGGGTCACAGTCCATGACCTGAGTTAAGTACCAACTCACATTTTCAGGACTCTAGGCTTCAAGGTAGAAAATCAGTTGTGGATGCTATTGCGCAGATCATAAGCACTAAAAACTACATTCAGTGAACAGATGCTAATATGAACCAGTCCATTCTGCACAGGAGTCCTTTTGGCTTTAGTCTGGAAATGCACAGGAGGGAAGCTGACCAAGTAGTTGAGGTTCCATTTCTCAGGAAGAGTCTTGAGCCAGGAAACCAGTCTAAAGTCTCTCTCTCACATATTTTCATTCATTAAAAACTGCATTCTCTAGGCTAGATTTACTAGTGTTAAGAGTTATATACTCATGAACCATGATGGTGAGCAGTCATAAACCAGGAGTGTAGTAGACAGCAAATTACAGCTAATAAGCAGAAGGTACATATATTCTAACCACTTTTTAATTGCCTTGATGGTTTGTAATCATTCATTTTCTTCCTGTATTTCTATTTCCATCGTAAACTGAAGAAAGGAGGTGAAGTATGCTGCTGCTGCTGCTGCTAAGTTGCTTCAGTCATGTCTGACTCTTAGCGACCCCATGGACTGTAGCCTACCAGGCTCCTCCGTCCATGGGATTTTCCAGGCAAGAGTACTAGAGTGGGTTGCCATTGCTTTCTCCAGGTGAAATATGACAGGCAGTTTATTTAGCACAGTTCTCATGAGCTTGACTTATAATTAAACCGTCATAGGTCTGAATCCCATTTACCACTACAGAAACATATGACCTTACAAACACTTAACCCTCAAATCTACCTCCTCGGGCTATTGTTAAGGGGTAACTAAAATAATAGCTGTACAATGCTTAACTCAATGTCTGATACAGAGGAAACCTTCAGGAAAGGCCAATACCTAATAATATTGTTGTTCTCTTTCTTGATACTTCCTTCATTTGTCTATAGTCTCTGTTTTTACTACACAATGGACTCTAAGCTGCAAATGCCATTGAGGTAAAAACCCTCCAACTGTACTTGCTTCCTTATGGTTGTAATGAAGGAACAAGCAAAATAAAAGTGCATGTAATAGTTTCTAGATTGTGAAGTTTTAGTGTTTTCAGAAATGCCAGGCTCCTAGAGAACAAATCGTTCAGTCAGTAAGTCCACGTCCGATTCTTTGCAATCCCATGGATTGTAGTGTAGGACAGGCTTCCCTGTCCTTCACTATCTCCTGGAGTTTGCTCAAACTCACCCACTGAATTGCTGGTGCCATCCAACCACCTTATCTACTGTTGCCCCCTTCTCCTCCTGACCTAAACCCCGTGAACTGAATAAAAAGGCAGAGAACAAATAGCTGAAAGAAAATTGGTGTGTTTGACAAACTGTTACTTAGTGGTCTGCAGCTCCTTGGGCAAGTTGGCCACAGGAGAGAAGAGGGCTTAGTCCTGATTGTCAAGAGTAAGGCACTGAGCTTAACAGTTCCCTTATAGTAACAATGAAATTCCTAAGAGCCACCAAATCCTTGCTTTCTCTCTGACACCGTGATTCAAGTTGACTTGAAGCTCCATTTATCTCATCTCAGAATGTAAGGCAAACGTTCTGGGCAAATGCCCTGGCCAAATTCAAACCCTCCTCTCTCCATGCCTCAAGTCTATATCAAAGCCAGCTAGATGCCAGACTCCCCTTGGACTGGGAACTGACTAGGTTCCACAAGGACACTGCAAACTTTGGGCAGCCAGGATCAGGCCAAACTTAACCAACCCTCTCCAGGCCTTACTGTACTTTATTGCCATCCTTCCTTTTTTTTTAACTCTCAGCTTCTCAACTGTGCAAAAACTAGGAAAGGGACAAACAAAATAAAAGTGCATTTACAGTTTCTAGATTGTGAAGTTTTAATGTTTTCAGAAATGCCAGGCTCCTAGAGAACAAATAGTTCAGTCAGTAAGTCCACGTCCGATTCTTTGCAATCCCACGGACTGTAGCACGTCAGGCTTCCCTGTCCTTCACTATCTCCTGGAGTTTGCTCAAACTCACCCACTGAATCAGTGATGCCAACATAGTTAGATACCATCTTACTCCACATAGTCACTCCATATCCAGAACCTCTGAAAGGAAGTATGGCATTGAAGGACAGTGCTTTAGTATGTATCATTGAAAGAAAAAAAAAAAAAAAAACGTAGATACTAAGTATAGTCAACCCCTTAGTTGAATCCTTGGATATGGAATTTGAGGATTTGGAGGGCCGACTGTACTGCATCATTTTATATAAGAAACTTGAAAATCCATGGATGTTTGTGTCCCTAGGGCACCCTAGAATCAAACTTGCCTGGATATGGAGGGGTGATCATCAGTTCATTTCAGTCTCTCAGTCATGTCCGACTCTTTGTAACCCCATGGACTGCAGCACACCAGGCTTCCTTGTCCATCTCCAAATCCTGGAGCTTACATAAACTCATGTCCATAGAGTTGGTGACCCATCCAGCCATCAAATCCTCTGCCATCCCCTTCTCTTCCTGCCTTCAATCTTTCCCGGCATCAGAGTCTTTTCCAGTGAGTCAGTTCTTCACATCAGGTGGCCAAAGAATTGGAGTTTCAGCTTCAGCATCAGTCCTTCCAATGACTATTCAGAAATGATTTCCTTTAGGATTGGCTGGTTGGATCTCCTTGTAGACCAAGGGACTCTCAAGAGTCTTCTCCAACACCACATTTCAAAAGCATCAATTCTTCATTGCTCAACTTTCTTTATTGTCCATCATATGCTGTCTAGATTGGTCATAGCTTTTCTTCCAAGGAACAAGCGTCTTTCAATTTCATGTCTGCAGTCACCATCTGCAGAGATTTTGGAGACCAAAAAAATGAAGTCTCTCACTGTTTCCATTGTTTTCTGATTTATTTGCCAGGAAGGGATGGGACCAGATGCTATGATCTTAGTTTTCTGAATGTTGAGTTTTAAGCCAACTTTTTCCCTCTGCTCTTTCACTTTCATCAAGGGCTCTTTAGTTCTTCACTTTCTGCCATAAGGGTTGTGTCATCTGCATATCTGAGATTATTGATATTTCTCCCAGCAATCTTGATTTCAACTTATGCTTCATTCAGCCTGGCATGTCACATGATGTACTCTGCATATAAGTTAAATAAGTAGGGTGACAATATACAGCCTTGACATACTCTTTTCCCAATTTGGAACCAGTCTGTTGTTCCATGACCAGTTCTAACTGTTGCTTCTTGATCTGCATACAGATTTCTCAGGAGGCAGGTCAGGTGGCCTGGTATTCTGATCTCTTTAATAATTTTCCATAGTTTGTCGTGATCCACACAGTCGAAAGCTTTGAGTAGTCAATAGAGCAGAAGTAGTTGTTTTTCTGGAACTCTCTTGCTTTTTTGGTAATCCAGTGGATGTTGGCGATTTTATGTCTTGTTCCTCTGCTTTGTCTAAAACCAGCTTGAGCATCTGGAAGTTCATGGTTCACATACTGCTGAAGTCTGGCTTGGAGGATTTTGAGCATTACTTTGCTAGCGTGTGAGATGAGTGCATTTGTGCAGTAGTTTGAACATTCTTTGGCATTGCCTTTCTTTGGGGTTGGAATGAAAGCTGACCTTTTCCAGTCCTGTGGTCACTGCTCAGTTTTCCAAATTTGATGGCATATTGAGTGTAGCACTTTCACAGCATCATCTTTAGGTTTTGAAATAGCTCAACTGGAATTCCATCACCTCCACTAGCTTTGTTTGTAGTGATGCTTCCTAAGGCTGACTTGACTTTGCATTCCAGGATGTCTGGCTCTAGGTGAGTGATCACACCATCGTGGTTATCTGAGTCCTGAAGATCTTTTTTGTATAGTTCTTCTGTATATTCTTACCACCTCTTCTTAATATCTCCTGCTTCTGTTATGTCCATACCATTTCTGGGTACAGCATACCTGGGTCTGCATAAACCCTCTTGGAGGAGGTCACCATTAACCCCACCATAAAGTGACCAGAACTTACACAGAACTGGGGAAACAGACTCTTGGAGGGCACAAACAAAACCTTGTGTGCTACAGGACCCAGGAGAAAGGAACAGTAACCCCACAAGAGACTGACTCAGACTTTCCCATGAGTGTCCAGGAATCTTGGACAGAGGCATGGGTCAGTGGTGGCCTGCTGCAGTGTCGGGGACACTTAGTGCAGCAGTGTGCACAGGACCTTTTGAAGGAGGTCTCCATTATCTTCATTACTTCCACCATAGTTTGGCCTCAGGACAAGCAACAGGGAGGGAACACAGCCCTGCCTATCAACAGGAAATTGGATTAAAGATTTACTGAGCAAGGCCCTGCCCAGCAGAACAAGACCCAGTTTCCCCCTCAGTCAGTCTCTCCCATCAGGAAGCTTCCATAAGCCTCTTATCCTTAGCCATCAGAGGGACAATCATAGTTTGTTATAGAAAAAGTGCATAGAAGAGGTTTGCAAACAGCAGACTTTCTATAATGCAGTTGTATTTCTTCTCTGCTAGGCTTATTTGCAATATAAATAAGGCCTTGAAGGCAGTTTTGGAAATACATTAAGTCATAGAACTGAGATGATCTAAACAACTGATGCATCTATTTAAAAAACTTCACGGGATCCAAAAGGACAATACTTGCAAGGTTAACAAGGATACTTTGCTAATTAGGGTCTTCTCTCTCCTGCCAGAATACCTTGTCATAAAACCTCAACTATGCCAATTGTCTAAGGCTTAGAATTATCACTTCATCTGTTATGTGATCTGCAGAATATCAAGGTTTTCAGACCCCTTCTGTCAGTGAGGTAAAAGTATAGAATCCTGGGTTTCTTGTGAGGTTTAAAAGTTAAAAAGCATTATTCACTTCCTGTTCAGGTGCTATTAAAAAAAATAACATCTGAATGCTTTCCCCAGCCCTTACTTTTCCTTTTTGTGTGCTACATTCTACTGTTAATTAACACTAAGAATGATCACTAGGGGAAATCTTTGATGGATTCATTTTTCAATAAAAATAACTTGGTCCTATTAAAACTTGTACAGAATCAGAGATTTGGAGTTTATTAGATGTAGTAGCAGCTCTTGCACTTCTAATTCAATCCAAGATTAATTCTAAAACACTCTGTATTATATCATACAACTAAAATTATTATTTTTATTCAAGTTTTTTAAAATACAAGGATTCAGTAGAGGTAAAAGCTTCAAAAAAGGACTAATTTAATTATAAATATCTTTACTGATTATAAAATTACCGTATACCTAGTCTCTTCCATCAGGGAAGGCAATGACACCCCACCCCAGTACTCTTGCCTGGAAAATCCAATGGACGGAGGAGCCTGGTGGGCTGCAGTCCATGGGGTCGCTAACAGTCGGACAGACTGAGCTACTTCACTTTCACTTTTCTCTTTCATGCATTGGAGAAGGAAATGGCAACCCACTCCAGTATTCTTGCCTGGAGAATCCCAGGGATGGGGGAGCCTGGTGGGCTGCCGTCTATGGGGTCACACAGAGTCGGACACGACTGAAGTGACTTAGCAGCAGCAGCAGCAGTCTCTTCCATTGACCATTCCTCAAGGATTTGACTAAGTTAGAGGGGAAATTAGGATGGAGAATTATAGAGAAAGCAGTCTGGAAATATGCTAAAGGAAACAGCAGGCACACTGAAATAAGATGAGCATTTTGATCAACAGATGAGTTATTTCTGAAAAGACAGTTTGCCTTTGAAAATATTTATAATGAATGCAGTCCAAGTCCTTGCCATTGTTAATGATTTCAACATGTTCTAGGCTGGAAGACCAGTTTAATTATTTCACAAATCAAAGAGGGGAGGCTTCCAGCACAGGACCCATCAAGAATAGCTCTTCATAACAATTGCCAAATCCTTGTATATCCAAGTTCCATGTTGTTATGAGTCGAATTGTATTCTTTCCCCTAATTCATACATGGGAGTCCTGATCACTCGTATTTCAGAACGTGACCTTATTTGGAGATAGAGATGTTGCAGGTGTAATTAGTTAAGATGAAGTCACTCTGGAGTAGGCTGGGGCCCTGAAATGACTGGCATCTTTACAAAAATTCAATATGAGTGGTGCCCTTAAAAAAAGAGGAAAGTTGGCCTCAGAGACAGGCATGCAATGGAATAGCATGTGAAGACTGGAGGTATACAGCCATAAGCTAAGGAACTGCTCGATGGTAGGAGAAAGGGCTGCAACAGATTATTCCCTCGCCCCATAGCAGGAGCATGGTCATGCTGACACTGATTTCAGACATCTGGTCTCCAGAACTGTGCGGCAGTAAACTTCCCTTGTTCTAAGCCACCTCATTTGTGATGCTTTGTTACAGCAGCCCTAGGTATCAGTTTTTTTTTCACTCTTCTAAATTTTGCTTCCCTTCTCAAACAACACAAAAATGTCCAGCAGGGTAAGGAAAGAATCATGAAGAAGAAGCACCGTGACCACGACCAGGTACACTTCTCATCACTCCACTATCTTATCTCTAATCCTCCAACGCACCCAGACTCCATGCCACTGTGGCACAGGGGTGACTTCCACAAGAATTCTACTTTCTGCCTTTCTTAGCTCAGGCTCTCAAAAGAGGGGAAGCATAGCCAGCCTTCCAGGCAAGCCCCATTGGCTACCTGCCTCTAATAAGTCACGCCCTCATCATAACTTTTCTTGTCTTAGTTGGAAGGTTATGTTTCTCCTTTTAGATGGGACTGGGTCCCTTACCCTAGTGACTGCCCCTACCTTTTAAGCAAAAAGGCTGAAATTCTCTCAACAAAAATAAAAGCCTTTCTTTATGTTGACTTATGAAATAAACTGTGCTCTCTCAATACATATATATCAGTTCAATTCAGTTCAGTCGCTCAGTCATGTCCGACTCTTTGCGACCCCATGAATCGCAGCACGCCAGGCCTCCCTGTCCATCACCAACTCCTGGAGTTCATGCAGACTTGTGTTCATCGAGTCAGTGATGTCATCCAGCCATCTCATCCTCCTCTGTCGTCCCCTTCTCCTGCCCCCAATTCCTCCCAGCATCAAAGTCTTTTCCAATGAGTCAACTCTTCGCATATATACTCCCACACAAACACTATAGCAAACTTTCTAGTGCATTGGAGTCTGGTGGTCTAGAAGATGTTGAAAAAGTGGTATGTGAATGGGCTAGCACAAATTTTTGAAGAATATTTGAAAAAAGACTGACATATAGCATATGCATAGTAAATACAGAGAGAAGAACAGAAAGTAAAAGATAATTTAGTTTTTTGTGCACTCAGCAGGAACTCCGTTCCTTGTTGAGTGAGAGCACTGAAACTACAGGATAATTAGTATGTGTGCCGTCTAGTTTAGATGTGCTGGAATTTGACCAGAACTGCAGTTACAGATTCGGCCAGCTTTTGTAAAAACCTCTTTGCTTCTCTTGTTCTCAAACACATTGTAAATTCATTAAATGGCCCAAGGCTTTGCTGCTGATTCTCACACTTTTCTAAGAGCTTATAAACGGAGTGTTTGGGGCCAAGTCTTCTAAGTAGGACTCAGGTGTGGGAGGAAATGGTACTGATGATTAATCCTCCTCTAAAGTGATAAAATCCTTTATTGGACACAGCAACCCGATGACCAGGTCACACTGGAAGTCAGCCTCGGCTCTAAGCACACAGCTAACATGGATCTTTGGGGATGTTGACAAACCCAAGGCCACGAGCAAGCCTGTGACTCAGTCAAAAAGAAACCCAGGACAGGAGACATCTGACCTTGCACAGTGTGCTTGCCAAGACTGCATTCTGCTGATGATCAGTTCCTCTCAATTCTGGGCATCTGGAAATGTATGATGTGGTTGAGTGATACTGCATTAAGTAGGAGACAAAAAATCATATAAAAGTCAAATCTACAGATAATCAAAAGGGTACATTTTGGACAATACTTTTGATATTCTCTACTTTTACTTTATATCCTGTAAAAAAAATTTTTTTTCATCCAACGAGAGATTGGCAGAGGGGAGTGAAGGGGAGAGAAGCAAAAGAAATGAAGAATTTGCAAACTGGATGAGTTGACACTGAACAATTAAATGCATTGAAAATATATACATTTCAGGAAAGAGTTTTAGTGTGGAAAAACCCTAAAGATAGAAATCTTATCTTTAGTATTTAGCATTTTAGAAATGCTACTTAGCATCTTCTACTTTAAGTGGTAATTAACACAGCATTATAATTCAATTATAATTCCATAAAAAATAAATTTTAAAAATGTTTTGTAAAAGCCCTAATCTGCTCCCTGGTTGCCAGCTAGTTAGTTAACAATGTGAAGTGGAAACCTGAAAAAATTTCAAGTGTGTGATAAAAGTGTTGTTTTTATGATATAAATATCTTCTAAAATTAAAGTAATAGTGTTTCCCAGTTCATTCCATTTAAAAAGAAAAACAGTGGCGTGTTCCTATTGAAACTATTCCTATACTTTCACGTCTAAAAATAATTACTTAAAAACTTTTGGCAAGATCTAGATGATCATTGATATTGATACTCCATATACTGCATTATTCAGTTTCCCCCTATTATTAACATCTAACATTAATATGGTACATTTGTTACAATTAATGAACCAATATGGACACATTATTATTACCTAGTAAAGTCCATACGTTATTCAGATTTCTTTAGTTTTTACCTGATGTCCTTTTTCTGTTCTAAGGTCCCATCTGAAATACCATGTTTTAATTAGTCATTCTATTTCTTTAGGCTCCTCTTTGTGACAATTTCTCAGACTTTCCTTGTTTTGATGACCTTGACAGTTTTGAGGAATAGTGGTCACATATTGTGTACAATGTCCTCAACTAGGATTTGAGTGGTGTTTGTCTCATGAGTAGACTGGGCTTATAATTGTGGGGAGAAAGACCACCAGATAAAGTGCCATTTTCATCATATCACATCAAGAGTGTATACTCTCAACATAGTAGTCTGCTGAAATCACTCTTGATGTTGGCCTGGATCACTGGCTGAGATGGTGTTTGTCAGGTGTCTCTACTGGGGTTATTCTCCTCATCCCTGCTTTCTATCATGTACTCTTTGGAAGTATTCTGTTTTTTAATATTACTTCAACTTTTGAGGAATACTTTGGTTGGTTCCAGTTTGGGGCGATTATGAGTAAAGCTTCTGCAATAGTCTCATGTGGATTTTTAGGTGGATGTACATTTTCAGATCAGCTGAATAAATATCTTAGAGCATAATTGCTGGAATGTATGGTAAAACTGTTTAACTTTGTAAGAATTTGCCTTCCAAAATGACTAAACCATTCTGTATTTCTACCAACGATCACTGAGAACTCCTTTTTCATTGATTTCAGTATCAATTAGTATTGTTTTTTGGATCTTTAATCATTCTAATACATTGTAGTAGAATCTTGTTACTGTTTCATTTTTAATTACCTAGTGAAAAATAATGTTGAGTATCCTTTCATATGCTTGTCTGCCATTATGTATTTTCTTGGATCCCCCAACATATTTTTAAATACTTAAATAATTTTATTGTTGAAGTTGGAACAAAATATTATATAGTTTTTCTATTTACATATTAGATATTCTCACCCAAGAAAGTTTCCTAAAATTTCTGGTGTTGAGCTACGTAGAGAATATCCCCCATACATTACCAATTGTGACATTATTTGTAGAAGGGGTCTATTTTGTTTAGTAAGTTATTTTATCTGCAGTCTACATAATAATCTTAAATATTTGTACAATTAAAAACCCTCTTTCCACATCCAAGAAGAAAGAGCCCAATAGTATATGTTACCTAACAGTGAAGGAGAGGACCAACATATGCCCTCAGTTGCCACATTGTCATGTCTGTGTCCTTGGACAAGTCACTTTACTATGTGAGGCCTCAGCATCCTCACCTGTGACTGATGGGGTGATTGTAGATGACCAAGGGTTTCTGCTAACAGTCTAGTTTTATCCTGTATTTTCCTCTAAACTCTCAGGCACTGAGCAGAGTCTCATTAACACAATATTCTTTTCTTTGGCTGCCTTCCTCCTAATATTGCCTCATTAAAGCTCCTTTGTTTAGTTGTTAGTACCTTTTTCAGACCACTCCTTAAGTACAACATGTAATTTTGTTGGCCTTTATTATCTGGAGATTACTTTCCTTTGTTAATTTGCTGTGTTTTAATTTTTTCATATCTAATCTAATTGGGAAGAACTCTCTTTGTTTGAGAGTAATTAAATTTTATCAGGGCAAATTAAATACAAGTTTATGGCCTTATAGCATATGTAAAAATCATCCTAGACTGCTTACTAAAATCTAAATTAAATCCCTTTTTATTTCTTCACTGGGAAGACTTTGTGAACAGAATTTGGGTTCTTGATCAATTTTAGCTTTTGGACCCACTCTGTTGATAAGAGACAGATTTTAGAAGTCAAGATATTAAGCCTGAAATATAATAAATCTCCAAAGGGTCTTACTCAGGATATGTTTGATAAACTCTCTTCCTTGTTGCTAAATGTATCCTGTTGCCTTGAAAGAAATAAATACACCTACCTCTACAGGGAGCAATTTTCTCTTCAGGAGGTATTTTATTCATTCAAGTTCACCATGGGTCAGGCTAAGAGCAGCACTAGATAATTTATATTTCTACCCACAGACATCCTTAACTGCTTCAGGATGTGGGATGAATTAGAAATAATATACACATTAGGCACAGTATATGACACACAGCAGCCACCTGCATGGGTTGCCATTGTGTTTAAGTCATACAGATTGGCCTGTGAGTCATCAGATCGAAGTACCAGCAGAGGCTTGCACTGAAAGTCTGCACAGTTTACTAGCAGAGGATGTATCTGAGAACTTTTGAAAGTTCAAGTAACTCAAGTGATAGGTAATAGGAAAGCAGCATTTTTTCCTCCAAGAATAATATATTTCAAATCAGAAAAATAAAACTTTCCCTAATGAGCAACTGTATTTGTTTTTCACTCTTACACTGATTTTAAAGCACAAGTCTCAATCCAGGCGCTTGAAGGTGTTCATTGCTCCCCCTAACACATTTGTCATTTATCAGTAGAAAATTGACCTTACTCTGGATGGCCAGACTTATATTCATGGCCTTGTGGAGATATGAAATTCAATGCATGTTTATCATTGAATTAGGAAAAAGAAGCATCCATGGATTTTGCATAAAGGCTTAGAAGGTCTTATCCTCAAGTGAAATGTGTGACTGATGCCACAAGCATGTCCCAACAAACATCTTAAGGTGGCTTTACGAGGCGGCATGCTGTTTCATCTGCCTACTCTGGGTGGGCCCTAAAACTCTAACAGTTGTAGCAGATCCAGATACTGTCAGATGTCATGATACCTGGAACAATTTAAGACTGGAACTCTATGAATATGACAAATTTAAAACCAAGAAATAACTAGGTATGTAGATTACTACAGAGTTAACTTACACAAGAGCAACTGCAAAAGGTCTTAAATAGGATTATGAGTTCCCTTATTTAGTAAGGAATTCATTTTTTAAAACAAAACATCCTTATATACTTTTTGGGTCTAAATTTATAAGTTGTTTTTTATATATTTGCAAACTATCTAGATTCTGCTGATGCTCTTTTGTGTGCTCAAGTTGTTCTTTTTCTGGAAAAAATAATATAAACTAACTTTCTTTAAGGACCTACCATATTTGCAGGACTGTTATAAATTCTTTATGTGTACCAACTCGGGTTTCTTTCTTCACTCAGGGCCTCTATTTTCCAGGAAATTTTCTGAGTTAGTCTATAACTGATTGGTGTCAGACTGTAGAAGCTGTCTTATCAAGAAGAAGTTTGCTCTCCCACAGTCTTCCTTACTGAAGTGGGTTGTGAGTTAGCAATTGTCCAGGAATGGCTATTCTGCTTGTGTGGCTTTGAAATCTGTGTATTTCTTTGATTATATACTGCATGCTGACCTCAGAAATGAACTTCTAAAGCGTAACTTCTAGAATAGGATCAAATAGCTTTGCCTACTGCCCACAAACATGGAAAATATACCCCCTCTATGAAAGGTCAATAATAGATTAATAGAGCTCTGTGAGAAAAATCAAGATTGCCACTGCAGAATATTACAATTGTAATCTGTTGCCAGCTACTCATGGTTTATTTTGTGCTCATTATTGTACAGGGTATATTTGTACTTTGATACCTGATTTAGCTATGATATCTAATTGGTTCATTTTTTACTTCCCATTTCTCAGATGCCTTTTGCATAGACAGGATTCTGGATAACAGTTTCACCCAGTCTCTTACTGTAAACCACACTATTGATGTATAGTAGTTTACTGTCTTTGGAAGGATCCTATGCTTAACAATAGGGCTCTCAATTTATAATCTGTATATCCTCTTTACACCTAGTTCAGAAATAATGTAATTATTATTTTAAAATTAGCATTTGAGTCTACTAGTCTAAATGCTTTATATCCTTTATCCTCTTAATCCTCACAGCAGTAGGTAGGCACTATTCTTAATCCAGTTTGACATATGATCAAAGTCTAATTTGATCATGTTAAATAATTCAACCATTTAGAGTTTAAAAGCAGGTCTGCTGATTCTGGGATCTGGTCATCACTGTGATCATTGTGTCTTACACATAGTGTTCATGCTAATAAAACAAAACATGATGATTCACTTGTTAGATGAAGGTAGATCTTAACATTCTCTCTCATGGTCAAGTAAAATGATTAAGGAGAAAATGGAGAAAATCAAAAGAAGTCCTTGGTCTTCAGCCTTAGGGGAGCTCTTACAGGTTCTCCAGGGTGAACATGAACTCAGCTGAGCAGTTGAAAGTACTGCTGTTAGCCAAGAGAATGTGCTTTGAGTTTCAGCACCTGTCATACTAGCTTATATTAAGAAGACACTCAGTAAGACATTGACCTAAATCCAAATGTGTTCACCAGAACAGCTAGCCTTGGTTTGAAGGGAAATGTAACAGAATTACCTAACCTTAGTATTATCATTTTATGGTTTGTAATCTACTTTTGGAACCCCAATAAATATTGCTTGTGGAATAGCTAATGGTAATGCTACCAAGCCATTCATACCCCATGGTTTTAGAGGTGCTACTGTGTTACCAAATAGCTCACTATCCTTTTACTCCTCCAGTCTTCACAACAGTCCATCCTATAGATAAGAGAGATATTATTATTCAGTTTTGGAATAAACACTAATCTGTTTAGTAGTTGATAAATTTGATTCTAATAATTTTGAAAATTGCCAAATAAGACAGGTATCAACTAGTTTGCACTTTACTTTGTTCTGGAAGAATTGACTTCAGGGAGCCTTTTAAATCTTGCAGATGCAGATATATTTTCAGAAAGCTCTGGGCTATAAAAATCTAACCCAAATGCTGCTATTTGCAATGGATATGTTGAGCCCTATTTAATTTTATAATTTTATATTTGGGGATTCCATAATGCTATAAACCCAATTCTATCATTGGGATTTTTAGTAAAACTCTACCCTCCCACAGCCCCAGTCTTTATTTAGACCTCCTTAAAATCAAGAATACCATATTCTTGGAAGGTTTGTGTGTTTTTTGTCTAGCTAGTTATTCACAGGATTCTGGGAGCTGAGGCAAGGCTACGGCAGTGGGAGTTACATGTCTCATACTTCCTCTTCTCTCTTCCGCCAGTGTGAATTAAGCTGTGACAGGAAATTGACCTGGGGTTTATGCTCTGCTGCCTGGACTGCTAGGTTGGTAACCCGAATATGTGCTAGCTAAGACAGAAAAATCTGGATATTGAGAAATAGAGGGGAAAATTGTGATGATCTCTTCTAGGCTTTTGTGGTCAAATTACACACAAGAGGGGGCTGGATGGATAGGTGGGGTCTAATCTCAAGGAAACATTTAGTATTACTGTCATCCTGGCTTCAGTAAAACAAGTCTGACTTCACTTAAAACAAAAACAAGGAAGACTCCCAATAGTTGGACTTAGGCTGGAGTTTGGAAGTGCTCGAGGATTCTTAGTTGTAGGGTTGAACTGGTCTCCATGAAGCCAGAAGCTAGGGGAGCTGGTCAAGGCCTCTGCAGTCCAGCTGGGTTTGTGGGTCCTAAAAGTTACCAGCACTGATTACAGCTGTTGGTTACTCTGCATGAGACTGCGGGTCTCAGAGACCATCCTAAAGTCACTGACTGGCGTCAGTTGTGCTGAGAATTAGTGAGAGCCGAGCCTTCCCTGGAGTAGGAGAAGGAGTTATCAGTGGGATCACCTCTCTCAGACCCAGTATTTTAGGAGCTGGCAGGATGAAAAACGAGAGTTGCATACCCACACCGGAATAGTTAATCATTGTGAGTCAAGCTGCCTAATTGTCTAGAATATGACCTATCCTCCTACCTTGCCAAGTCTATCATTCTCTTCATAACAACCTGGAAGACCAGTTCAAATTTAGACTTCTCTCCCCTCTCCTCTGGCTACTGCCCACAACCCATCCCCTTCTCTTCTCATGATGGCTCTGTCCCATATGAGGCAGGGTCTCACTCACCCATGTGTGGATATCCCAGGTCAGTCTCCAAACGCACTCCCACAGCAAACAGCCACCCTTAAATGTTCCTTGAGCCTGTAGGGTATGCCCATCCTATGTTCATGCTTCAGGACAAAGGGCCCAGGATTGAAGCCTGAAGTTACTCTGGGCAGGATATTCTGGCATCTCTGGGACCCAGAGCATAGTCCAGAAAAGGGCAGGTAGGCCTAGTGGCAGAACATGGGGTAGGATGTGGCTGGAGGAAGGTCAAAACAGGCACCTTGCCCAGTTCTAAGAGCAGGATGCCAGTAAAGGACAGTTTTCCAAAATGGCTACATTGTATGTGTAAGCAGCAGCAAAATCAACAGTGGGATGGACAGAGAGCAAGAGAGAGGAGGCAGAATGGAAAGGGAGAGCAGAACAGAAGAAAGCTAAAAGGATCCTGCTAGAGATCACGAGACCCCTGAGTAACTCTCAGAAATAGGTGGAGTGGAGTGATACTGAGAGGGGCTCACTGTAAGCAAATCTGCCACAGGAAGGTTCAACTGAGGAATTACAATTTGGAAATAAAAGAGTGTATCAGTTGAGATAGATTACATCAGACTCAAAGGATTAGATCTGATCAACAGAGTGCCTGAACAACGATTGATGGAGGTTTATAACATTGTACAGGAGGCATTATTCAAGACCATCCCCAAGGGAAAAAAAATGCAAAATGGTTGTCTGAGCGGGCCTTGCAAATAGCTGAAAAGAAGAGAAGTGAAAGGCAAAGAAGAGGATAGATATACCCATTTGAATGGAGAGTTCCAAAGAATAGCAGGAAGAGATTTTAAAAAGCCTTCTTAAGTGATCACTGCAAAGAAATAGAGAAAAACAATAGAATGGGAAAGACTAGAGATCTCGTCAAGAAAATTAGAGACACCAACAGAATATTTCTTGCAAAAATGGGCACAATAAGGGACAGAAATGGTATACACCTAACAGAAACAGAAGATATTAAGAAAAGGTGGCAAGAATGCACAGAAGAACTGTACAAAAAAAGGCCTTTATGACCCAGATAATCACGATGGTGTGATCACTCACCTAGAGCCAAACATCCTGGAATGTGAAGTCAAGTGGGCCTTAGGAAGCATCACTACAAACAAAGCTAGTGGAGGTGATGGAATTCCAGTTGAGCTATTTCAAATCCTAAAAGATGATATTATGAAAGTGCTGCACTCAATATGCCAGCAAATTTGGAAAACTCAGCAGTGGCCACAGGACTGGAAAAGGTCAGTTTTCATTCCAATCCCAAAGAAAGGTAATGCCAAAGAATGCTCAAACTACCGCATAACTGCATTCATCTCACATGCTAGTAAAGTAATGCTCAAAATTCTCCAAGCCAGGCTTCAGCAATACATGAACCCTGAACTTCCAGATGTTCAAGCTGGTTTTAGAAAAGGCAGAGGAACCAGAGATCAAATTGCCAACATCCATTGGATCATAGAAAAAACAAAAGAGTTCCATCCAGGAAG
>SJYX01013783.1:18640-53310 GCA_006410675.1 Oreotragus oreotragus | reverse complement strand
CACTTTCACTGCTTCAACCCGAGTCCGAGCCACATCTTTGTCTGCTTGAACCACCTCAACAGCTTCCTGATACTCCTGATAAATCTTTCACAAAGAAACAGCAGAAACCTTCCTAAATGCAAGCTTGATCATTGCACTCATCTGTTTCAGTATCATCCCATTCCTTTAATTTAGAGGCTGAACTCTTTACTAAAGCCCTCATGGCACACTGCTTCTGGACCCTACAACTCTGTAGCTTCATCTCTTAGTACACATGTTCTACGGAACCATGTTCCTTCATGGAGTCAGCCTCTCTCTAACCCACCTCAGGGCCTTCACACGTGCTATTCTCTTTGCCTGGTATATTTCTTAAGAATTTATAAGCACGGGCTTTGTAGTACATTAGAGATCCTATTCTGTTTATGAGCTATATGCCCTTTTGTCAATCTTCGAACTTCTGTAAGCCTCCCTTTCTGCATTAAAAATAAAGGAATGAAAGTAACATTCTCAAAGTTGGTGTAGGGTTCAACTATGAAAATGAATTAAAAATTTCCAAGTTACATAGTACTATATAAATCCTAATTATAATTAGCACTATCCAGTTGAAGATCTTGAATCTCACTTTAAAGTACAACTTAAGGACAATGTTAACTTGACAGATTTGTATTAGTATGTAAGTGCTTACAGAAGACTTAAAAAAAAATTACTCTAAAATTGATTGTGTTCTACATATGTGCCTATTATAATAATTCATTAAGCATTCAGTTTTCAAGCCTTTTTGGGGACAAGTTCCAAATTAGCAGAACCCAAATTAAAGTTTTATGTCATATAAGGGAAAATGAGGTGATTCCCTATACAGTTTTTTGTGCAATAGGGTGACCAATTTATTTTATCTTGGTTGGCCTGAGATTTTGGAGTCTCGGCACCAAAAATTTCACATTCCAAGGACTCCCTCAATTAGTTAGTTAATCACCCCAGTGTACCACTAATGTTCTTGATGTTCCTTCCACCTGCAAGAAAATCCTTTCTGTGCCTCAGCCAAGACTCCCATTCCTTCCTGATTGTATATTCAGGGGTTCCCTAACACACGTGAAAATGGTAGAGTCAGGGGAGGGGTGATACTGCCTGACTTGGTCTCTTTCAAAGCCCTGACAAGGTGAGTGATGCTGGCGGCTTAAGAGTCTAACCTTGGAGAGTTGTGAGCAAATGATGTGATCTGATAGCAAACCCTGGGTTCTGTAGCAACCACAGGGGCCAAGATAGCATCCTATTCTGTGGAAGCAAATACTCAGGGTGAGGAATGGGGACGTCCCCACTCTTAGGGATACATGGGAATTCTCCTAGGAATTCTTGCAACTGAGCAGGCCAGGCTTGTTAGCTATAACTCTTTCAAGTCTTGGTTACCCCAGAGATGTTAAGCAGTGCAAATTAAGGCTGTGTTGTACTTGTTCTGCTGGGTACTGCTATGCTACCCACTAACCATGAGACATCTCAGAATGCTGGGTGCTGGGGATCTCACTGGGGGAGAAAGAAATGGGCTTAAGAAAGGGGAAGGATTGCTCATGCCGCAAAATCACCATCCTAAAGTTCGGCCCCAGAAGAGGGCAAAAGGCAAGGTTCACTGTCCCAGTGGCTATCAAGAGAGCTGGAGCAGAAGCCTGCCATGGAGGTCCTTAGGGGAAAGACAGTCTCCCACCAGTGTCACACTCACACATGAGTCTTCATGCCCTGCCTGTCCAGAAAGCAAGACATTTATAACTCCAGTGCTCAGTCTTATTTCTCTTCACAGCCGTCTGCTAGGTCCTTCCCATCACATTCAAAACCCAGAATCACCATCTTTCCAGCTCCTGCCCTTTCCCAATGGTTTCCCTCTCCTGGGGGGCATCTCTGATAAAATGTTTTCTCCCCTTATAGGCTTCCCTGGCGGCTCAGATGGTAAAGAATCTGCCTGCAATGCAGGAGACCCGGGTTTGATCCCTGGGTCAGGAAGATCCCCTGGAGAAGAGGCCCCAGTATTCTTGCCTGGAGAATCCTATGGACACAGGAGTCCGGTGGGCTGCAGTCCACAGGGTCACAAAGAGTTGGACACGACTGAATGACACGTTCACGTTTTCACTCTTTTCTCCCTTTACATTCGCCCTTGTAAGAGAAGCCATCCATGTCAGTGATTGGCTTGTGATTTCCTGTCTCCGTTCATATTATGACCGCTTCATCTCCTAAAGAAAAGAAAGCAGCCTTCAGTACACTCTCTGGCTCAGTGCCCCTTTGGGTACGGCTCACATTCTATCTTAAGTAAAGTATTGATAGAAAAACTGGAAGCGTGGCTATAACGAAAACATCAGAATGAATCCCAGGTTTTTGTAACAGAAGGACTGAACTATTGTCATGTTTTTGTTTGTTTTTTTGTAGTGAAAGCGCAGGATTCTTTTGTCCTTTCTGATCATGAACACCCAGGGCTGGGATCCAGGTACTAATTTTCCTTACAGTGAAATACGCTAAGAGGATTCAGTAGTGTCCTAGCAGGGCCGTGGGGTCATTGACTTAAACACTATGGCACCACTGTCCGGGAGTCTTACGCTTTGTCAGGACTTAGCAGCAGTTAATCTGATGCTATCTGTGGCTGCTGGCTGCTTGCTTGCCTTAATCCACAGTTTAGGCCATCCTTTTGTTTATTTTGTTTCCTTTAAAAAGGCCCTCTTTGTGGTCTTGGGCACTGTAAGTAGACGGAGTGAAACCAGGAGTTAATGTGTAAAGTTTTTCATCTTGGGAGAGTTTTGTTTCAGACCAGCTCTAGGTCACATGTGCATAGAATTGAGTTTTTGTTTGGACAGAATGCTTCGGCTTGGAGAGAAAGAACAGGAAGTGGTACATTCCAGCCCCGAGGCAGCAGCTTCTGCTTGTCAAGCCTTTGTGGACAATAACGTCACAGACATTTAGTAAGGGTAGCTCTGGGAAGTAATTTACAAATTATGCTAAGAACAACAACAACAAAAAGGTTTCTTATTAAACTAAGAATAATATGAGCACACTGCAGAATCAAGGTTGTAAAATGAGTTTCCTCCAATCCAAGTATCAGGAGACTTCACCAATTAAAGAGAGACACTTCAAGTGGGAGGGAAACCAAGGACAGAATTGGAATCATGCTCCAGGCAAATTAGTGTCTCCTGGGTGAGAACTTGGAGGAGGAGAAAGTGGGCTGTGAAAGTGGGCAGCCAGCAGACAGAAGCAGAACGCCACTTTTAAGTTTCAGCCACGAAGCAACCATGGCGGGCAACAGTGGCTATCAGAAAGTTTGTGCTTTCTAAATAAGGAATCAGACAAAGAAGCCAAAAGATATGGCTGCAGCTATTTCAGATGTAACCTGACAAATACATACATTCAGGTTAGAGAAAACGACTGACACCCTCTGGACTTTCCTGAACCCTGGGATTCATAATTTCTTGTTAGGAAGAAATCGTTTCCTGTTTGTTTTAGTACATCTCTGAGGAGTTCCCAGTGAACAGTCTGTCATTCCTCTACTGGCTGGGACACCCTAAATAGGCTAAATCATGGATTGCTGTTCTCATGAGCCCTGACCCCTTTCCTGAATTTAGAAAAGGCAGTGCCAGCACTGGAAGGAGACTCAGATACCATCTAGTGTCATGATGATGAGTTTGAGGTTAATTTAGCATGGCCCAGTTTCTCAGATGGGCCAGATTATATAACCCGACTGTCAGGATCTTCCAAGAAAAAGGATGGTAGATAATGTACTTTCTCACTGTAAGCATACTTCATCATTCTAAAGTTCCATAAAGAACCTGCATATACCTGAAACATACATCTAACCAGGCCAAAAAATCTTTCACAGTGTGAAAATGGAAACTGTCAAGTTTATTACAAAGCACAACTGCTTGGGAAATTAATGAACTCTTATTAATGTTCTTTTAAAAAAAAAAAAAGGAGAAGAAGAGAGAAATCTGTCAAAGGAGATGTTTAAAGACTGAAAATTGCCCAGCTTGCTCTCATTGTCCTCAAAAGATGGTAGCCAATTCTTTCAGGCACACAATCTCCATCTAGCCTCCCAGCACGTTGCTTTATTATTAGTAATGCCATTTGTGTTTGAGCTAGGAGGAAATCCAACGTCAAATGAAAGGGGTTTCTCCTTTTTATGAATTAGCCTTTCTTTTGCCATGCCATCAAAAAAGTGAGTACACTCCTAATTTCCCAAATCTTTTCCAGGCTGGCAGTGAATAATTCAAGTAAATCACTGGATGCCTTTATCTCCGAGTGACTCATGCTGTTGAGAGCCAGCTTTATGGGTCTGAAACCCAGCTAAGTTCTCACTGCTCCTTTGTCTTCTTACATAGCACAGCTAAGTTTAAGTGAATTCAAAAGTTGTTCTTGAACTATACAACTTGTTAGTATTATATCCTGTAAAATTTTATCTGCCTGCTTGGTTGGATCTAAGTATTTTGCTGATATGATATCTTCTTGGTAATCTGAAATGTAATCTTGACACAATTCTGAAAAGTTGTGACATATTATGGTATGTCCCCATAATAAAGGACATCTGTTTCATTTTTAAAAGGAAACAACAAAGCTCAGTTCTCATATTCTCTGATTTTTTTTAAAGATTATATATAATATTTAGGAGAGTGCAGTTAATCACATTTTAATCTAATATTTTAGAAGATAATCTTATATACTGAAAGATGAACTTGCAAAAATAGCAAAGAAGGGATTCAGCTGTATGTCTTAATTGAAGTAACAAAATCCAAAACACTTTCTCAAACATGGGAAAAACATCTCTGCCCTTATAAAAGAAAAAAAAATAGAATTTCATATGGAAACTGTGTGTCTCCTTTTATTAGAAAGATTTAAGGATTTGGAACCTACAGGTTGGGATTCCTAATTAGCAATATTTGTCTCTGAATCAAGGCTTACTTCCTCTGAGTTACATTCTGAGGAGGTAAGGATCCTTCAGACTTCAAAATCTTACAGAATTTGCCAATGGTTTTAAGAGAAATGTCAGTTTTAAGTGGTTTTCCTCATGTTTGATAAAATCATAGTTCGTGAGTAAGCAAGCAGTGTGAAGTTAGTACTCCTCCAATCCTTTCGTTTTGAAGATCAAAGTCAAGTTCAACTGAAGAGCCAAAAGGTAAGCATTATCAGCTTCTTAAGCTGTCGTCACAAACAGAAGGACTAACTGATCGAAATAGGCTATGTGACCCATGAAAGAAAGAGTACTCCTGACCCTTCCTTATGAATAAAGATACTGAGTAGCTTGTATCTTAAATAACAAATAGCAAATACTAATGCTTAATTATTGTCGACATTTGTCAAGTTCTGGCATTTGAGACTCTGATAGTAATAAATGTACTCATCACTCAAGAATTTGAAATGACACATCCACCGCTTTCAATACACAGCTTATTAAAGCTAAAAACATGCAGAATCGCTCTGAGAGTCAAGTTAAAAAACTATATCTGAGCAAACAGAACACAGAGTTTTAGAGAACTTCAGCTGAGACAAAACCAGACTGATGGTTCATCAAAGTGCAGGTACTTACCCCTTGTAAAACCTCAAAAAGGTTACTTATGCCCTCTGAGCTTGGTTTCCACATATTAAGAACTGGATAGTGGATCTTACTTCAGGATGTTATTGTGCATGCTACGTAAGAGAGCATATATAAAGCATTTACTACATTCTTGACATATAGCAGGCATTCAAGTTGCTAGTAGAACTCTCTTCTTACATAACCCCTATATTGTTGTTAATGAGAACTTCATTATCATGGTGAACATTTTCAAACTAAGTATCCTTATGAAATGGAAGTAAACTGCCTCTGGTAATACAGTGATTCAGATAGGAGGGCTAATGAAAAGTCATCATGATTGGCATTACATCATTCAAAGATCTCCAGAAACAAGAAGACGGTGCTTGTGAAATTTTTTGTGCTACTATTTCCTATCAGGGCTATAAAAGCAGGAATTCACTGTCCTGCCTTTCTCTATCTTCTTTGTATATTCTCTTCTGCCTCTTTGTCTTCTTTGTATAAACAAGACTTTAATGACCTAAATCAACCGCGTTAGTATTGGGGGCAGCACAAGATTAAACAGATGCACTAATGAGAAAGAAAAAAATAACACAAGATGACAACATTTTAGTCACTGAGGTTCTTCAAAACAGGATGTTCTTTCCACACCACCTCTTCCTCTCATTCACGGAGGATGACGAGTTACAGTTCTTTGGTGCTTGGCAACTTATCATCCCAGAAGGGACTTGGCATCCCAGAGATGTGTGCCGCACTGTTCCCCTTGTGTTCCTCCTCCCTGCCAGGGGTTTCCAGGGTGCCAACAGAGAACATACAAATTTCCACCAAAGTATAACTTAAAGTCCTCATGAGAAGGAAGAGTCAAAACTTATCAGAATTATTATTACAAAGTGTCATTAAAGGAGCTGTAATTGTTAAAGTGTCTTAAGTAGATAGCACGTGGGAAGAAATCACAAAGAACTGAAAGCTCTAGCAATGGTAAATCAAGAGATACTGGTACCTAAGGGTCTTAGACAAGGCAAACTTCAATATCCAGTCAATACTTGACCTGTAGTCAGTTTTGCTTAGTAGCTATTATGTGCAAGGGACTATAGAAGCCACATGGAATACGCTAGTATGCAACTGTCTTTAGAGTCTCTAGTGGTGGATACAGACTCAGTAAAGATTAATGATTTTGTAAGACAGTAAAGCACAGTCACATTTGTGGACATAGTGTTACAGGGAGGGGGCATAACGTTACTTGAGAGGTATTACAGAAGAACTCCTGGTAGTTGTAACACTGAATCTGAGTCTTAAAGGAGTTAGCCACTGGTAACAAGGGAAGGAAAGGTCATTCTAAGAATGAAAGCCCGTATGAAAAAGTCTTAGAGGTGCAGTGCATGTGCAGGGAAAAAAAACTAGTAGATTCAAAACCTTAAAAAAGAGTATGGCAGAGGGTGGTGAGCAGGATGAAGCTTGGGGAGGATATTATTTTCATGTTAAGAATCTTTTTTCTAAGTTGATGTATAGTTGATTTACAGTATCGTGTTAGTTTCAGGTGCATGGCAAGGAGACTCTGTTTTATAAACATGTGCTATGCTTAGTCGCTCAGTCGTGTCCAGCTCTTGCGATCAACTGGACTATAGCCTGCCAGGTGTCTCTACCCATGGGATGTTTCAGGCAAGAGTGTTAGAGTAGGTTGTCATTTCCTCCTCCAGGGGATCTTCCTGACCTAGGGTCAAACCCGTGTCTCCTGTGTCTTCTGCATTGCAGACAGATTCTTCACCTACTGAGCCATTCAGATTCTTTTCCCTTATAGCGTATTATAAATACTGAGTATAGTTCTCTTTGCTCTCTCTTGTTGGTTCTCTATTTTTTCTATAGTAGTGTGTGTATGTTAATACCAAACACCTAATTTATCCCTCCCTGCCCCTTTCCCCTCTGGTAATCAAAAGTCTGTTTTCTATGTCCGTGAATCCAGCTCTGTATTGTATATATGTCCATGTTTATCATTTTTTAGGTTCCACATATAAGTGATATTATACGATATGTTGACTAAGTTCACTTAGTTTAATAATCTCTAGGTCCATCCACGTTGCTGGAAATGGCATTGTTTCCTTCTTCCTTACGGCTAACGTTCCATTGTGTCTGTATATATGCACATCTTCTTTATCCATTCGTCTGCTGCTGATAGATTGAGTCCATGTCTTGGCTATCGTGCATAGTGGTGCAGTGAGCAGTGGGGTGCATGTATCTTAGTGAACTATGGTTTTCTCTGGGTATGTGCCCAGGCATGGGATTGCTGAATCATATGGTAGCTCTATTTTTAGTTTTTTTAAGGAAACTTCATACTGTTTTCCTGGAGAAGGCAATGGCAATGGATTGGGGGCAGGAGGAGAAGGGGACGACCAAGGATGAGATGGCTGGATGGCATCACGGACTCGATGGACGTGAGTCTGAGTGAACTCCGGGAGATGGTGATGGACAGGGAGGCCTGGCGTGCTGTGATTCATGGGGTCGCAAAGAGTGGGACACGACTGAGCGACTGAACTGAACTGAATAATTAGCAATTTTGAGCATCTTTTCATGTTCTTGTTGGACATCTGTATGTCTTTTTTGGAGAAATGTTCTGTTTATATCTTCTGCCTATTTTTTGATTGGGTTGTTTCATTTTAATAGTGAGCTGTATAAGCTATTTGTATATTTTTCAAATTAAGCCTTGATGGTTGCATCATTTGCAAATATTTTCTCCCCATTTCATAGGTTGTCTTTTTGTTTTATTTATGGTTTCCCTTTGTTGTGCAAAAACTTTTAAGTTTAATTAGGTCCCATGCATTTATTTTTGCTTTTGTTTCCATTACTCTAGTGGATGGATCCAAAAAAAATATTGATGCAAGTTATGTCAGAGTGTTCTGCCTATGTTTTCGTCTAGGAGTTTTACAGTGTCCAACCTTATATGTAGGTCTTTAGTCCATTTGAGTTTATTTGTGTATATGGTGTTAGAGAATGTTCTAATTTCATTCCTTTATATGTAGTTGTCTAGTCTTCTCAGCACCACTTATTAAGAGACAACTCTTCTCCATTGTACATTCTTGCTTCCTTTGTCACAGATGAATTGACTATTTGTCTATTTTTATTTCCTGTCCTAGAGAAAAACATAGGCACAACAGTCTTTGACATTAATCACAGTAATATCTTTTTGGATCCATCTCCCAGAGTAATGGAAGTGTTTTCACATTAAGAATCTTAAATGTTAACCTATCAGGCCTAGAGAATACCATAGATGATGAAGTGTTGAAGAGATTTAAGCAAGGGAATCAAATTTGCATTTTACTTCAGATAAGATTTACTGTGCTTCAAATAGTATTGTGAAGGATAGATTTGAGAAGTAACAATTAGTGGAAGAAAGAACAAATAAAAAGCTGTTGTCTTAATCCGAACGAGAGATGACAAAGATCACAACTAAGGTCAAGATAGGAATGGAGGAAAGGGATTTATTCAAGAAATATTTGCTTGCAAATCTAGCCAGTCTAGACATCTGAGAGGGTAAGAAGTGTAAAGTGAAATTTTAGATTTCTAATTTGGATAAATGGTGAAGATACTAAAGGAAAGAGAATATGCGAAGAGGAGCCAATGAAAAAGGAAAAACAAAAATTCAGCACAGTCAATTCTGTTTGAGAGGCCAATGAGCTATGTAGGTGGCAAGAACAAATAGGAAACTGGATGTGGAAATTCAAAACTTGAATGAGAGTTAAGACTGGAGATAGATATAGGAGTCATTAGCAGACAGGTACATGTTCAATCAGAATGGGGAATTTTACTCAGGTGACTCTCATGAGAAAAGCAGCTTGCAAAAGACATAACCCAGGGCTATGGCAACATTTATTGCGTGGGTGGAGGAAGATGTGCCAGAAAGAGGATGGTCAAAAAGATACAGGGATAGCTAGAACGATACAGATTCGTGGATCTTATAGAAGAGAGCTTCAACAAGTAACGAATAACAGCACCAAATGTAGCAGGGGCTCAGCAAGATAAGGACTGACAGCATCCACTGGATTTAGTAATCAGCAAGATGTCAGGGACACTGAGAGGAGAGTATCGGAGTGATAGAAGAGCACGTCAGAATGGAGAGGCTGAGAAATCAATGGGAAGGAAGCAAGTGGAGAAACTTCTTCATAGGAGTATAAATCGATCGTGGCACTGTAGGAAAACTGATAGGACAGTGCGTATTTGACTACTGTTTGTTTAAAAAAAAAACAAGGATTTACTTACATTCATAGATTGAGAGGAACACAGAAAGATCCATTTTCTTTGATAAATAACATCAAGTGTTAGTTGCTCAGTTATGTCCAACTCTTTGCAACCCCATGGACTGTAGCCCACCAGGCTTA
The DNA here is from genome assembly GCA_006410675.1 of Oreotragus oreotragus. NCBI lineage: Eukaryota > Metazoa > Chordata > Mammalia > Artiodactyla > Bovidae > Oreotragus > Oreotragus oreotragus. The sequence continues at coordinate 43,428 of SJYX01013783.1, read as the reverse complement.
TCTGTCCATGGGATTCTCCAGGCAAGACAACTAGAGTGCGTTGGCATTCCCTTCTCCAGGAAATAACATCAAAGAGATCATAGGTTAATAAAAACTGAAATAATTAAAAAATTCATTTAAAACTGTTATTTCTTCCCCACTAAATCTTTCATCTATATGCCTAGCAGCCTTCAACTTGGACGGATTGTACTTTTCCTGACTTTTGCAGCCAACATTTCTGCTGGCATTGCTAATAAGCCATGAATGCAAGCAACATAATGGAGAAGGAAATAGGAGGGGGGAAACAAGACCTTAAAAATTCAGCCTGGAAAATCACCTTCTGAAGGGGTCCAGGTTGGCTGGTCAGACACTGAGTAATGCCAAGTTGGCTCGACTCCTCTGAAATGTATCCAAAGGACAATCTCAAATGCTAAACACTTCAAAACCCCAAAAAAGTCATATGCTATAAAGTGTGGGCTTGGTCCACTTAAAAAGGTTATTATTTTCCCGAGAGAGACTATGGTGTCTGTAAGTGGTGGCATGAAAGCAAAGCAATTACTTAATTATCTGACTTCCCAGCAGAAGATGACATCTAACCATTACTGTCTGGCTGCATACCTTTTAGTATCATCCCTTCTCTGTGAACACCCAGGGGTGGTGAAAGCAAAGGTGTTCTGAGAACACTCCTGGGCGTGTTGTACTGACTTTGGCAAGCCTAGGAGCTCTGCCTAGTTTCAGGTGGCAGACTCTTCCTGATTATTACTGTGATGGTAGTACTGGGACAAAAGCAATGCAGAAAGTAAAATTCACTTTTGCTTCTTGTTGGTTATTTCACATGTTTTGCATAATAACTGGAAAATGAACCCTAAGGACTTATATTTCTGACTCAGCCTTGAAGTGAAAAAAATTTTATTGGATTTATTTTTTACAAGCTGCCTTAAATTCTTTTGGGGGGAAAGATAGAATATCCATAAACTTAAAAAAAAAAAAAAAAGAATGCTCAGTTGTGGACACAGAAGTCAGTCAGTGGCAAATTCAATGACAAATCAAAATACAATTAACAAACCATGGTGAATATACAACATAAGGCTAGAAAGTTATGTTTTCCTGGTGGTTTTCAGAAGGGAGTGTCAGTACTTAGATCTTGTCTTTGATTTTGTAAGATAGTTCAAAAGATTGAAAGTGGTGAAAATGAGGAGACCTATACTAAAACATATTCCTTGTCGTCTATGGGGTTGCACAGAGTCAGCCATGACTGAAGTGACTTAGCAGCAGCAGCATGGGTATCAATAATGAACCTTAATAGTTTCCTTACCTATTAAACTTCTACCCAAGTTTATCAGTATTAAACCAGGTGTGCCAGCCTAATGCCTTCCCCCAAAGTCTGCTTCACTATTGCTTAGACACCCTAATATAGCCTAAAATTACTCATGATTTCTAGGAAATCATAATTTACATATAAATCAGCAACTTCTCTTGACTCAAAACCATTAAGGCAACTAAGAAAAGCCTCCAGATGAACCTGCTGAGAAAGTTTCTTCCTAGACTCTGGTCTAGGTTAAGGTGGATGCTCCATCTCTCCTGGCATCCTGAACCACTTGTCTCACAGCTGACAGTGGTACCTGGGATCCTGAGTAGCTCAATGAAACATTGGACAGTTGTTAAAGGTTTCAAAAGCTCAGCCCTGGGAATTTAATGTTTGCCGTTTCTAAGTTCTAGAAGGATGCTGCAGCTTCTAATGTTTAGCNTTAAAAAAAAAAAAAAAAGAATGCTCAGTTGTGGACACAGAAGTCAGTCAGTGGCAAATTCAATGACAAATCAAAATACAATTAACAAACCATGGTGAATATACAACATAAGGCTAGAAAGTTATGTTTTCCTGGTGGTTTTCAGAAGGGAGTGTCAGTACTTAGATCTTGTCTTTGATTTTGTAAGATAGTTCAAAAGATTGAAAGTGGTGAAAATGAGGAGACCTATACTAAAACATATTCCTTGTCGTCTATGGGGTTGCACAGAGTCAGCCATGACTGAAGTGACTTAGCAGCAGCAGCATGGGTATCAATAATGAACCTTAATAGTTTCCTTACCTATTAAACTTCTACCCAAGTTTATCAGTATTAAACCAGGTGTGCCAGCCTAATGCCTTCCCCCAAAGTCTGCTTCACTATTGCTTAGACACCCTAATATAGCCTAAAATTACTCATGATTTCTAGGAAATCATGATTTACATATAAATCAGCAACTTCTCTTGACTCAAAACCATTAAGGCAGCTAAGAAAAGCCTCCAGATGAACCTGCTGAGAAAGTTTCTTCCTAGACTCTGGTCTAGGTTAAGGTGAATGCTCCATCTCTCCTGGCATCCTGAACCACTTGTTTCACAGCTGACAGTGGTAGCTGGGATCCTGAGTAGCTCAGTGAAACATTGGACAGTTGTTAAAGGTTTCAAAAGCTCAGCCCTGGGAATTTAATGTTTGCCGTTTCTAAGTTCTAGGAGGATGCTGCAGCTTCTAATGTTTAGCGTTAGACCTACTTTGTTAAAAGTCAAAGGAACTAAAACACTGAATTTCACAAGTCACAGTCACCTTGGTTTATAGCTTAAAAAAAAGAAACTAATTGATAAATGCTAAGAAAAAATAATTACATATAATAACCGTATTGCTTATTGACACAGTAAAAAATAGTCCTGGATTCCTCAGACCTCATTTATCTCTTTTCTAGAAAACTGTAAAATATGTCCAAGAAAACAAAAGAATTAAGTCTAAAATTTATAACATTTAAGCTTAAATTGTATATATGACTTGTAATAATAAAAAAAAAAAAACCAAAACACCCTATCTTTTCCAGTACTGAGATGACAAGTTTTGGAAATCTGGGGACATTTTACTCTGTTGGTACATAGTAGATGCTAAATTAAAACATTTTTGAATTAAAATAGAAGTGTCCTTGCCTAAAGTCAGACAGCACTAGAAAATAACAGACCATTATTCATGAAAGTTTTGTTTGGGAAGGTGAGAAGAGTGGAACATTCTTACGATCATCCCTTCTTTGAAGTGAAGGAAAGAATAGATCTTCAACTGACTACCTGGGGAGAAAAGAGAAAATGCCATATTAGAATAAAAAAATCTAAGTTGATATTCCTAACTTTTATTAAGGGTCTATATATTGTGCTAAATGCATTGCCTATACCAATGCACCAGTGCTGATAGCTTACATGTTAAAGAATTAATAGAGCACGCCACACACATGCACACACACCCCTCACTGCAGCATGTAATAGTCCTGCCGAATCATTCTAACACTTATTTGCTCCTACTGTAATGAACACCCTTGTCCCTTCTCTCCTCCAGGCTACTAGCCCGTCCTTATTCCTCCATGACTACAGTGACACCTCTCCTCCCACTTCCGAGTCCTCAAATCAAACTCACGTTTATAATTTCCCTGACCAAAGGCTGAAGTAGTATGGGAGAGAGTATATGATTGGCTGAATATGTAGGGTTTTTAAAGCAAATTGAATGACACCTAACAGAAGGGAAAATCTGGTCTTTGTTCACACTATTGTCTTCAAAAATGTAAAATTTCAGTGTGGTGCCAAACCATACAATGGCTAACCAATGAGAAGCCAATAAAATATGACAGATCCTATGAGACTGGGTCGGAAAGATCCTCTGGAGAAGGCGATGGCACCCCACTCCGGTGCTCTTGCCTGGAAAATCCCATGGACGGAGGAGCCTGGTGGGCTGCAGTCTATGGGGTTGCAAAGAGTCGGACACGACTGAGCGACTTCACTCACTCACTCACTCATGAGACTGGAACAGTGAAAGCCTGAGGGCCTTGTAGGTGTGTGCTTAAGGATTTCTTANCGCTCCGGTGCTCTTGCCTGGAAAATCCCATGGACGGAGGAGCCTGGTGGGCTGCAGTCTATGGGGTTGCAAAGAGTCGGACACGACTGAGCGACTTCACTCACTCACTCACTCATGAGACTGGAACAGTGAAAGCCTGAGGGCCTTGTAGGTGTGTGCTTAAGGATTTCTTACCATCAGCCACCTATGCCTATTATTAAAGATCACCTCAGATACTCACAACATTGAAGAGTTTTTTTTTTTTTACTTCTTTATTATTTGAAAAATACACTATATTCTTCCATACTGAAAAGTAGAAGGAGCTATTAAAGTAAAACCCAAAACGTTCAATGGCTTCCCTGAACATCCTATTTAATGTTTGTATAAAGCAGTTTTTAATATAAGAAGGCCTATTATTTATTAAGGGTCTATATATTGTGCTAAATGCATTGCCTATACCAATGCACCAGTGCTGATAGCTTACACGTTAAAGAATTAATAGACCACGCCACACACATGCACACACACCCCTCACTGTAGCATGTAACAGTCCTGCTGAATCATTCTAATACTTATTTGCTCCCACTGTAATGAACACCCTTGTCCCTTCTCTCCTCCAGGCTACTAGCCTGTCCTTATTCCTCCATGACTACAGTGACACCTCTCCTCCCACTTCCAAGTCCTCAAATCAGACTCACGTTTATAATTTCCCTGACCAAAGACTGAAGTAGTATGGGAGAGAGTATATGATTGGCTGAATATGTAGGGGGTTTTTAAGCACTCAGAGCAAATTGAATGACACCTAACAGAAGGGAAAATCCGGTTTTTGTTCACACTATTGTTTTCAAAAATGTAAAATTTCAGTATGGTGCCAAACCATACAATGGACTAACCAATGAGAAGCCAATAAAATATGACAGATCCTATGAGACTGGGTCGGGAAGATCCTATTTAAGCACTCAGAGCAAATTGAATGACACCTAACAGAAGGGAAAATCCGGTTTTTGTTCACACTATTGTTTTCAAAAATGTAAAATTTCAGTATGGTGCCAAACCATACAATGGACTAACCAATGAGAAGCCAATAAAATATGACAGATCCTATGAGACTGGGTCGGGAAGATCCTCTGGAGAAGGCGATGGCACCCCACTCCAGTGCTCTTGCCTGGAAAATCCCATGGACGGAGGAGCCTGGTGGGCTGCAGTCTATGGGGTCGCAAAGAGTCGGACACGACTGAGCGACTTCACTCACTCACTCACGAGACTGAAACAGTGAAAACCTGAGGGCCTTGTAGGTGTGTGCTCAAGAATCTCTTACCATCAGCCACCTATACCTATTATTAAAGATCACCTCAGATACTCACAACATTGAAGAGGTTTTTTTTTTTACTTCTTTATTATTTGAAAAATACACTATATTCTTCCATACTGAAAAGCAGAAGGAGCTATTAAAGTAAAATCCAAAACATTCAATGGCTTCCCTGAACATCCTATTTAATGTTTGTATAAAGCAGTTTTTAATATAAGAAGGCCTATTGATGCCTTAGAGAAATAGCATGCCTACAACAATCTTAGGATTTTGATTCTGGGCACAAAATTTTGCNTCCATACTGAAAAGCAGAAGGAGCTATTAAAGTAAAATCCAAAACATTCAATGGCTTCCCTGAACATCCTATTTAATGTTTGTATAAAGCAGTTTTTAATATAAGAAGGCCTATTGATGCCTTAGAGAAATAGCATGCCTACAACAATCTTAGGATTTTGATTCTGGGCACAAAATTTTGCTGTCTCTAGAGGGGTAAAAAAACACAAACTAGTGAGTTTAAAAACAGGAAGATATTTTTATTTTCCTGCCTTAGAAACTATAGAAGGATAGATAATGACTTTGTTTATTCCTTCTCATAGAAAGAAGTTTTATTTAACTCTATTAATTATCTCATTCCCTAAATAGTGATATTTATATCTTCTCCCTCTGCTAAACACTTAGAATCAATTGGTAACCAGTTGAAAAGGTGTCATGATATATCTTTTAGAGACAGAAAGCCTATGGCTCATTTCTAAAAGGTCACACCTCTTTACCTCTTCCTCCTCTTGGGTGGGCCCAGCTTCCTTAAAAACATCAGAAGAAAGGAATTAGTTGAATAATCAAGGCAGTATAAAAACACCTCATTCCTGCCCTTCCCATTAAGTTGTGACTCATTCTTCAAGTGTAGCGGCTGCCTCTGGAAGTTTAGTGTCACGTGCAGATTGCTGCCTTAGGGAGCAAATCCAGGATCTTCAACAACACGAGTGTATAAATAGTATAATTCCAGCATTGTTTATGTCACATCAAAGACACTGCAGAGCTAGTCACATTATTTATTGCAAAGCTATGGCATTATTAGCTACAATTAGAAAGTAAAACTAACACTAGTTTAAAACACCATTTCCTGGTAAATCCAGATTTTTCAATAGAAGAAAATGATAGAAGGGAGAAGGGAGGAGCTTGAGAGGAAAACTAATAAAGTTATCACTTAGTGAAATGCGTTGTTTGTTGTTTAGTCACTCAGTCGTGTCAACTCTTTGTGACCCCATGGACTGTAGCCCACCAGGCTCTTCTGTCCATGGGATTCTCCAGGCAAGGATACTGGAGTGGCTAGTCATTTCCTTCTCCAGGGAGTTTTCCTGAACCGGGGACTGAACCCACATCTCCTGCGCTGGAAGGTGATTCTTTACCACTGAGCCACCAGGGAAGACCAAAAATGAAGTATAAAGATGCAAAAGGAATTGACAGAAACACTGCAAATGACACAAAATAGGTCCTTGGGAATTCCCTGCTGGTCCAGTGGTAAGATTCTGTGTTTCCAGTACAACGTGGGTTTGACCCCTGATTGGGGAATTAAGATCCGGTATGCCCTTCAGTGAGGCCAAACATAAATTTAAAAATTGTTAAACATTTTTTTTTAAAGGAAAGAAATAGGTCTTTAGGAAAGACATAATGCTGGGCTTTTCAGGTGGCACCGCTGGTAAAAAGCCTGCCTGCCAGTGCAGCAGACATGAGTTATGGGTCTGATCCCTGGGTCGGGAAGCTCCCCTGGAGGAGGGCATGGCAACCCACTCCGATATTCTTGCCTGGAAAACCCCATGGACAGGGGAGCCTGATGGGCTACAGGCCATGGGGTCACAGAGTCAGACAGAGCTGAGCAACTTTCACTTTTTCTGGCAAATGCAGCAGACATGAGTTATGGGTCTGATCCCTGGGTCGGGAAGCTCCCCTGGAGGAGGGCATGGCAACCCACTCCGATATTCTTGCCTGGAAAACCCCATGGACAGGGGAGCCTGATGGGCTACAGGCCATGGGGTCACAGAGTCAGACAGAGCTGAGCAACTTTCACTTTTTCTGGCAAAAATTCCACGCAGGCATTGACTTGACTTCTTGACATTTGGATGAACCATTTGCTGCCATGCCTCCAATGTGGAAGACCTGGGTTTGACCCCTGGGTTGGGAAGATCCCCTGGAGAAGGAAATGGCAACCCACTCCAGTATTCTTGCTTGGAGAATCCCATGGACTGAGGAGCTTGGTGGGCTGCAGTCCCCGGGGTCACAAAGAGTCGGACACGACTGAGTGACTTTACTTACTTACTGAGTGCCTTACTTGATTTCCTCCCCAGATCAGAACACTGTCTCCACGGGCCCTGTGTGGCATCACCAGTGAGACACACGGACCAAGCTGGTCGGTGTCCTGAGTTGGGGGTGGGTGCAAGGGTGGGGATCCGTGGGCTTGGCCCTCTCCGTCTCCCTGGCTTGAGGGGAAAATGCTGCGATTGTTTTCCTGACAATGTCAAGGCCCTGCTTGCTGTCTTCCCCTTTTGATCAGCCACACTCAGTACACACTGAACTTTCTCCTCTGCCCTCAAAGTCCCAAGTTGCCAAGCCAGTGTCTGCAAAGTAGTAGTACAGGGCATGCAATTTTAGCCACTAAAGCCATAGGAATGGACTATCTCAAAACGTTCTACATTCTATTTCACACGTCCTACAGGGGCGGGGGAGCCTGGTGGGCTGCCGTCTATGGGGTCGCACAGAGTCGGACACGACTGAAGCGACTTAGCGGCAGCAGCACATTCTACTTAGAAACAGACATATGATAGTCTCCTATGCATATTTTTCAGGATGCTCCCCACCCTATATAGTCCTCAGAAAATCCTGCCCATGTGTTTAAAAATTCATTACTTAAACAAATGTCCGGGGAAGGCAATGGCACCCCACCCCAGTACTCTTGCCTGGAAAATCCAATGGACGGAGTAGCCTGGTGGGCTGCAGTCCATGGGGTCACTAACAGTCGGACAGACTGAGCGACTTCACTTTCACTTTTCTCTTTCATGCATTGGAGAAGGAAATGGCAACCCATTCCAGTATTCTTGCCTGGAGAATCCCAGGGATGGGGGAGCCTGGTGGGCTGCCGTCTATGGAGTCACACAGAGTCGGACACGACTGAAGTGACTTAGCAGCAGCAGCAAACAAATGTCACTGCCCTACATCCTTTAATCAGCTGTCACCCTCAAGTTAGCGATTCTGTATCCAAAGCCAAACTTCTGATATGAAGAAAGCGTTTGAAGACTCTGATTTACATAGAATAAAAATTGTTGAGAAAAGATGAAAGACCCTTTAAAATGTCATTCTGTAAGATCCCTTAATAGTATCCTTCCCACCTCAATCTTGCCCAGTTTGGGTTTATAAACACCAAGTTAAAATCCTTGCTTGCAGGAAAAAGCTTTTAATCCTCCTCATGATCTTCTGAAAGGCCATACTGAAACCCTAACCGCTGTGGGCCCAATACTATGTCCTTCACCATCCAACCCACACAGAACAGATCAGTCTTTGAGAGCACAACCAAACAAAGCAGGGAAAAGGGATACAAGTGCCCCACCTCAATTAGGCAAACTAGATCTTGTAGCTCTTTTTTTTTTTCTTGATCATTTGCATAATTGCAGTTCTTTTCTGAGCCACCTTGCCAGAGGAGACTTGGCTGCCAGCCCTGTAAATTGCTTTCATAAAAATCTAAAAATCAAGAAGTTAAACACGTTGTTCCAATTAGCCAAAATCCAACCCAGTTCACTGTTGGACCCAAACAGGACTTTCTAAAGACAGATAAAATCAGTGCTGATCACTTTGGGATTCAACCCCTAGAGATAAGCTTGGTTTACTGTCCTCCATCTAGCCGAGAGGGAAATAAAGCCTTAATATTCTCATTCAGGGTCACCGGCTGTTTTGTCCTGTGGTGGAGGTTGCAAAATAGACTGAGGTTGGGGCAGGTGGTGAAAGATGAAGGGAACAAAGCTTCCTACTGTTACCCAATCAGCCCCTGCCCACCAATAGGAGGCCTGGAGAGGACAGAGAAGCAAAACTCACCTCCACGAGGGTAAAAGACGTGCTGGAGAGAGGTGTGTATCCTGGCTGACAAAGCACACTCTGATGTACATGTTAGTGATTGCTCGATTTGTTTACACGGAAACTCATTTATGCCGCTGCTCTTTGTTCTTGAGAGAAGGTAGATCATCCAGCAGAGCAAATCTTCGTTTCTTATGAGCTCATCTGCTCCTGCAGTCTGCAGCCACACCTGTTAATAATAATTATGGCCCACTGCTTGAGATGCTGTAATCCTTTCTAGTGAAACCAATTGTGAGTTCACAAACAGAGGTTCCTTAGCAAAGAGGGAATGCCTGAATTGATGGAATCAGCTTCATTAGGCCCTTTTATCAGTTACTCTGGCTGTTTTTAGCCTTCATTAAGATTCAGGTGATTAATGTTTTTTAGTAACATGAAGGAATCTTTACATTTTTCAAGGGAACTTTGATGTTAACAAACTATAACTGGGACACTGCATAATGAAGCAGTGTTTTCTAAAGGAAATAGCCTGATACTGAGAGAGAAAAGAATTGGTAAATTTGCACCTCAGATATTAAATTAATGAAGGAAAGAGAATACATGTAGAATGACTGAAAGTAAATGCCTAGGAGATGGTGTCAGTAAATCATGTGTTGACTGTTTTGATCTTTCTTATGAAATGGGTATATGTTTCAACACTAATAGACTCAAGTATGTTGCTAAAATAATTCTGCAGCATGAATAGTAAGTAGTTCACCATTAAGTCAGAGCTGTCAGATGGTTTTTCAAATTCACTGTCATTAAAATGAAAAAATTTTAACACAGAACTTTTTTGTTTCAATTATACTGATTCTTAAGGACATGCAGGCCTTGTTCTAAAGTAACAGAGTTCCTTTTTTTTTTTTTTCCTTTCTGAAGAGGCATTGTTTCTCTTTGATATAATGTCTTTACTAGATACTCAATAAGAAAAGGAATTTGTGATTATGGGCCTGTTTGCAGTTTGCAGTTAAAATCTCTCTCTTTTTTTTATACTCAAAATAAGAGGAGTGGGTTTTTTAATCCAAGTACAGCATATAAAACTTTTTTTTCCTCTACAAGGTTTCATTTCTAAAATCTGAGCCCAAATATTACAGCCTTCAATTGGTCTATTGTATTTTAGTCAGACAAAGGATTTAGTCAACTGCAGTGGCATTTCAGCTTTTTAATCCTGTTGCAAATTACTGGATGTACCATGAGATTTTTCTCTGGTGTATCAAATAAAATTCAACTTGAGAAAATAGAAGAAATGAAATGGAAATAAAGAAGGACATATCTAGGACAATGATAATGAATTAGCTTTATGAGGTCCATATTCATCTATGAAAAAAAGTTTTTGGATAGAATGAAGGTGTTTTACAAAATATATATTCATGAAGGAAAAACTGCTTTTAGTAAGAAGGAACCCCAGAGTTTTACAACTAGCAATCAACATTGCCTCAAACAGTGGTTCTCAAAGTGCGGTCCCTGGATGGGAAGCAACAGCGTCACTTGGGAAAGTGTAAGAAATGCACTTTTTCAGGACACACCAGTGACCCGCCTATTCGGAAACTCGGGCTGGAGCCCTGCTGTCTGCATTTTAACATGCAGCTCCATCCCTCCCCACTTCCCGTGGTCACTCCACTCCTCCCACACAGTCCCTGGATGGGAAGCAACAGCGTCACTTGGGAAAGTGTAAGAAATGCACTTTTTCAGGACACACCAGTGACCCGCCTATTCGGAAACTCGGGCTGGAGCCCTGCTGTCTGCATTTTAACATGCAGCTCCATCCCTCCCCACTTCCCGTGGTCACTCCACTCCTCCCACACCTGCCAGCCCATGTCCACACACAGGCACACACCTCCACAACCTGCCCACCCACAAAGCTTCAGTCATTCTGACCTCCTTGCAGCTCTGCAGGAACACTATGGGCTCCTTGTCATCCCTGGGCTCTGGGCGTTGTTCGTTCCTCCTGAAATGCACCTTGCCCCTGCCTTGTGGCCCACTTTTTCCTGCCTTTCTGTATCTAGATAACTTGTTTTCATCCGTCCAGGGCTTGTCTTGATTCTTAACTTATCCCCTCCAGGATGCTTTGCCTGAACACTCCCACCCATGCCTCAGCTGGGTTCCTTTAACAGGTGTTACCACAGAACATTCTGTATACTTCCATCATTGCACTTACTGCCCAGAATTCCTCATTTGTCTTTTTTCCCCCTTACTAAACTGTAAACTTCTAGATGGTACAAAGATGACCAGAACTGGGTCCAGAGAGGTCAAGAGGCCTGACGCATCTGCTTCATGGACATTAACACCCTGACCCCCGTTAATAATGGCTCAGTGTTCTTGTCATTAAATCATACTGTTTTTCAGACCCTAAGAAAACTCACCCCAATTATCCTTTTTTAGCTGCTCTACTCTAGAGAGAGAACTGGGATTCAGCAGTCTTTGGGATNACATTAACACCCTGACCCCCGTTAATAATGGCTCAGTGTTCTTGTCATTAAATCATACTGTTTTTCAGACCCTAAGAAAACTCACCCCAATTATCCTTTTTTAGCTGCTCTACTCTAGAGAGAGAACTGGGATTCAGCAGTCTTTGGGATTCAATTTGTAACAGTTTTACTCAATTGATTATGATTTTGTGGTAAGAGATTCCAGGGAAGGTGATACCAGGAATCCTGACTAATCACTTAGTGTGCTGCTGCTAAGTCGCTTCAGTCGTGTCCGACTCTGTGTGACCTCATATTACCTCCCAAATTCCCTAACACGCACAGGCCATCTATTGGCTGCATCATGCAGGATTCCTCAGATCTTTGCAAGATTCTAGTGCTCTTCGACTTGAAAGATCTTGGAAGGTAGCTAAACCGGGAAAGTCACCTCACATAGTGGGTGAGAATATGATCTTTGGCTCAGACTGGTGACTCAGCTCTCGCCCCCACCCTACGCTAACTACTAGGACATGTAAGCTTCAGTTCCCTCATCTACAAAGTACAGGAGAAGCTGCTGCTTAGCATATGGCACCGGTGTGGAGACTAGAGAAAGGTGATTAACTGAATGCATTCACCACAAGGAAATGTAGAAAGTGTTTGAGAAATACGAGCAAAATTAAAATTGATGTTGAAAAATGTAGTGACCAGTTTCAGCAGAGACCAGACTGATGGAAAAGTTGAAATGCAAGTTAATATCGACTTTAGGCTAAAGTTTAACTAAAGGAGAGGGCATTGTTTCTTATATGTGTTATTTTGAAAATTTTTGCCTAGCAATGGAGATTCTATGATAAAAGTCAGATCCCTAAAGTTCAACATTAACATAATGGCACCATTTTTTCCCCCCGGCTTTATTGAAGCATAATTGACATATAAAATAGTAAGATATTCAAAGTGTACATTGTGGTGATTTGATATACATGTACATTGTGAAAAGATTCCCACCACCTAGTTGATTAACACATCCATCACATATTTAATCTTTATGTGTTGAAGAACAATAAAATTCTACCCTCTTAGGAAATTTCAGTTGTATACAGTGTAATCAACTGTAGTTGCCATACTTTACATTAGATTCTTAGACTTTATTTGTCTTACAGCTAAACATGTGAATCTTTTTACCAACCTCTCCTTATTTCCCCCAGCACCCTCCAGGTACCCTGGAAACCACTTTCCTGTTTCTGTGAGTTAGATTTTTTTTTTCATTTAACATATTAGTGATACCATGCAGTCAGTATGTGTAAACTTTCCTTGTCTTCCATTTAGCATAATGTATTTCACTTAGCATAATGCCCTCCTAGTGGCACTTTAATGTAAATTGATGGTTCAAGGCAAAATGTTTCAGCATTTAAAAATTTTCTCCCTTTTTTCATTTGCAAAGATTGAACACACTATTAAGATCATGAAATTAAGACAACCACAGTATTTTTGTTTTTCAGAGTACAAGTGCTGTGCACAGGTTTGAATGTAAAAGAGTATGGTAGACTTGTCCAATTAAGATTCTAACTCTTCCTGCTTTCAAATCATGGTCAACTCATAATCTTACTCTGCACCCTTTAGAATAATCTAAGCATTAAAGCCTCTCTTGAATTCAGTGGGAACACTATGCCAAGCCAGGCTTCATGGAGTAGAGTAAGAAAAGAGACAGTCCAACAGTGAAGAATGGAATTTTCAGTTGTTCTTAGATGATGGCATTAGGAAGGGTTCAAAGAAGGGATTCAATGAGTTAGGCCTGTAAGAATGAGTTGCAACTGGCCCTTTGATAGAGAGGCCCTTGTTAGAGCTGACACTCTGCTTTGGTATTCTCCAATGACTTCTGAAAGATAGTGTATACACTGCTTCAGAAGGATCAGGAAATTCACTGGTTTCATTAAGATGTTAATGTGTCAGTAGACATGCTCACTGCATAATTAAAAAGAATCCAAACCCCTTTCTATTAATGAACAGATGGCCAATTTAATTACAAAATTGTTAAGCTTTTGTTGACTGTGCCTTAATTCTTGATGCAGTACTAGGGCTTAGATGATCAAATACATACTCTTTATCAAGTCTGTATTTTAAGATAGAAAAATCTGGCTTTAGCACTTACTAGCTGGGAAATGTTACTTAACCTCTCTAAGCTTTAGCTTTCTGATGTGCTGAATGGAAATCTGTAAAACTGTACATCATCCTTAGGTCTGAGAGTTAAATGAGATCAGCTCTGTGAAAAGGGAAACATAGTACCTGACTGATAGGGCTCAGCAAACATTAGCTATTATAATACAAACCCATTGTTTTAAATCTATCATTGGAGGTTAAAAATGTGGAATGAACACACACACACACCACACACACACACCACACACACACACACACCACACACACACACCACACACCACACACACGCCACACACCACACACACCATACACACCACATACCACACACACCCACACCCACACACACCCACCTACACCCCACACACACACACACACACTCTGCCTGTCCCTATTAAAATTTCAGTGGAAGCTCAGAACAAGAGGCTGTCATGATGGGGACTATAGTTCCCTTCCTCGAAGTTCCATGACAAATTTTGCACACAAATATGCTTGCACTCAGCTGAGATGGGGCAATAATATTCTGGAACCTAGTCAGCCCTTGAGAGAAGAATGACTGATCTTTGTGCTTTTTCTGTTCTTTCACTTGAGGGTCTCAGGAACACACCTTGGCCCCCCATCTCCTCACTCTCCTGGGCTGACCTATTCTACCTTTCTCTTTCCCTCTCACACCTGGTCATGCTCAGCACTCTCCTCAGATCTGTTTCTGCTCTTCTCCCACCAGCTTTCCAAGCCCCCCGCTCTTCTCATGTCTTCCTTCCCATCTCCCTCCCCTTCCACTGCCAGCAACTCACTCTAAGAAGCGGTCCCTCTAAAGTCTCTGAAGAAAGCTTGGCTACGTGTGCTCTGCCCCGTGCACACAGCGAGCTGGTTTGACTCATTAGTTGATCATTGGTGCAGTCTTTGGTTGATGGAGAGCTAGAGAGGAGAAAAAAGAGGACTCACTTCAGCTCTCCATGGAGTAGGGGGGATAAGATTAGTGACTCTCTGAAATTAATTCAGAAGGATAACAACAGATTGATATAGATTGTTCATTCTGTTCTGCAGTTTGAGATAAATGAGTCTTCCTTGGTCCCTGAAATTTGGAAATGAGAATCATTTAAGAAGTTATTGGATATGTTATGACTGGTAGATCATATTAAATTCACCTTCTTTGATCAACCTCTGTGCTGATCTCAGGGTCAAATGATAAATTACCTATTCTTCAGAACCCTGCTTTCTACTCTGGAAATACATGGAGCCCTGGATTTTTCATTTCATGCATCTATCCAAAAATGTAAACTATTGTGAGTCCAGAGTTATAGAATGAAAATGTGACTTCAGATAGACTAGTGAAAGGATAGAGGGTAAAGGCTGAGATGTGTAATCTAAGTTATTATTGTGATTACCCTGTAGAAATCATTTGACCTGTCTCATCATATCAAAATGCTGCTGGCTTCACTTCACCTCTGAAAGTCATGACTGATGGGTTGTTTGGTCACATTTTCTCAACTTCAGAAGAAAATTTCAAAATTTTCTTCATTCTGTCATATGAAGATGACTGCAAAATAGCAGCATACACCATGTAACAAATCATGGCATGCCCCCTAAGCTGCCAGCAACCATGGCTGACAGCACTTTCATAGCTGGCACACCCACAGGGAGGTGTATCTTCACATGCTGTGCGGTGAAGTTTTCTCTCTCCTGTGCATTCAAACACCTCGGGTCAGAGCAGGGTCTCACCATGCCTTTTACTTTTCAATCATCACTTCTGAAGTCAGCATTGCTAATGTACAGTCCTAAAGAAAACTCTAGTGTCAGTATTCAGGAAGCTAGTTGAAGTCTTGATTTTTTGCTTTTGTTTTTTTCTTTATACTCAGTTATGCTAGACAATTATGTTCATGGCATATAGGAAAGAAAAATTAGGAATTTAGCCAATTACTAAAATTAGTTGCTGTTTTAATTGGATGCATATATTTATTAGACATCAGAAATCTCTATCAGTTGTAATTTCCCCCCATTAGAAAGTATCAAATTTGACATTTTTTAAAAATCACAAATGTCTTATTTAAATTCCTGTTTTTTTCTCCCAGGATGAATTAACTATAGTTTTCAGAATTGTTATGGGAGGGGGTTGATTTGTGAGTATAGAACAAACAGACCGTCAGAAACTTTTAAATCTTTACAAACCATGCATAAAATAGACATGGGAAGGAACTTCAAGCATTATTGGATTTATTCAGCAGCTTCCACGGCTTCCCTCAAGGAACTAAGATACAGTTGTGACTATGTTTATTTGAAAGAAGCAAAATTGTGTTAAATAGATACTTTTTATCTTTTAGGAGTCAGAGTTAGATGTGATGCTTTTTTCCTTATATAGATTTAAAGATACTGCTGTAAAGTCCCTTTGTATAAAGATGCAAATAAAATCACAAAATGTAACGAGAGAAAACAAGATTTATAACTTGTGTCCAGAGAAAAAGGATCGTCCCTCCCTCTCAGGAAAAAACAACTCCTTCAAATGAAACATGAACCATGCCATGGTCAACAGATTAGAACTGAATCTAGGAAGGCAGTGAGGCAAGATAACAGACTCTGGAGGGCAACACCTCATTTTTGTCTCTACATTTTCCTGCCTATAGAGAAGTACAAACCCCCCCAGAGATAAGGGAAGGCTTTGAAGAGCTGCAGCAACCTACTTTATAGACTTAGCATCTGAATTCAGAATCATGAAGGATAGCACACTGCTGTGCCTGGCTTTGCAAATTTGCTCAAACGTTTAAGTAAAAGTAGAGAGATAGGAAAAGACAAGGGGCTTAAAGATAGCTGCAATACTGGTAGCTGTTTGATCAGAGCCTAAATTCAGAATTAAAATATTTATCTTTCAAATGCCTGGGGCATTTGAAACAAAAAGCTTCCTCAGAAAAAAATGATGAGGTTCATTGTTCCCACAGTTATTCAACATTCAGCATATGAAGAGCTCAGAGAGATGGCCGACTGTGGGAGCCGTTTCAGCAGTGATACAAAGAAGCCAAGTAGAGTGTCGTGTCTGAGGTCCCATAACCCAGTCTAGGGCTGTGTGATTTCTCTTTTGATTCTTTTCCCCCAAATGATTGTAAGGTTGATTTCAATTGGCTTCTAGATCACCTTTCCAGCTCCTGTGTCCTCTCGGGCTTCCTTACAAGGGCACATCTGGGGTTCTAACCTGTGTATACCACATATCTTCCTATTTCAAGATTGTGTGGTTGGTGTTAGTGCTACCCTCAAGAAAAGTGGATCAAGCTTCAAAGCAGGAAGAACTAATCCATATCTGTTTTGTTACGTGTATTCTTTCCTGATTGCCAGGATGACAACTAGTGATTCTGATAAATTACATATAAAACTAACGCCAAACCAAATGAAACCAAAACCAGTACACTGATACATTCTGATTATAAATTTGATGTGAGAAAGCTAGGCCTGATGTCTTCTCCTCTATGAGTGTGCTTTAGTGGCAATCTCTTGAGGAAACTTTGGGAGACTGTACCTGAACCCAAAGAAATGTTTAAAAGGCTGGGAATTCCAGGCTCTCTTTGGCATGTGATAAAGGTGTTTCAGAGCAGGTGAGTCTTTTATCCAATTCCATGTGTAAATATTTAGGTAGCTCCTTCAGTTCAGTTCAGTTCAGTCGCTCAGTCGTGTCCGACTCTTTGCAACCCCATGAATCGCAGCACGCCAGGCCTCCCTGTCCATCTCCTTACCCATTCATAAAGAGACTTATTATCTGACATTGTACAAAGCCATGTGAAAATCTCTGAACAAAGTTTTGACAAATATGCCAAGAGCTGATTTATCAAAGTTGAAATTAAAAGGTACCTCTGAGGTTCTATAGAATTATGATCCCTGGTCAGTTTCTGAAGATGGCCTTGTCTGTAAGCTTTACACCCATCTTACCCCTGCAGAGCTGTAGAAGGAACAAATACATCAGGGCTGTTTCATTCCTAGCATTTCAATAGGTGTATTTGAAACTCAGTGGCGTGCCAAGTCTGAGAACAATTAGTTCTCAGGTAATTTTATCTGAGGTAACACATCATTAAAGAGAATGTATGCCATCAATTATCTTTGTTTTTGTATCAATTCCTTCTCCTTTCTAGCCCCCAAGGAGAAATAACATGGAATCTTAAGGACTGAACATAATATTTGAGGTTCTCTTTACATCCAGTGAAGCATGGTCTTTGAGAATTCTCAACCCTTGTACTCTACAAACTGTCTGAACTAAATGGATCTTGCCCCGTGTGATTTTTCACAATGCTTCCATTGATAAACTAAGACGTCAGCCATCAAAGCAAACGTGGTGGTGACGTCATTGCTGATACAGTTCCACCAAATCACACACTCTAGGGAGGCAAGAAAAGTCAAAGTTGCAACATGCTGATGAAAGAAAGCATTGCAGCGGTGTACGGAGACCAGAGAAAGCACTCAGATGCCAGCTGCTGAGCAGAGAGAGAAATCTGTGCAGACTACAGTAATAGCACTGTACAAATGCAAGCAAAAAATGTGACTGCGTATTTTGGGGAGAAAGTGTTGCTTTAATATAAGGCGAAAGTGCTAAGAAGTGAAATTTCGAATTCTACCACATGACCTGGCAGGCAAAAGAAAGCTATTATATTATAGTCATCCTGCAGAGCACAAAATTTAAACTCAGGATATTGTCTTTTTCTCAGCAATAAGGTATATGGCAGTAAACATATTAAAGTTCCCCTATCTAAGGAACCTTCTGTCCTTTGTATCTGTCTGAATGGGTTTCAGAGTCTGAGAAAAGTGAAGAGGTCTCCAGCACACATCTCTGAATACAATAACTTTTCTTTATTCTAACCCTTAGATTCCTGAGCACAGGGAAGGGCAGTCTGTGATAATTTGACAAGAAGTTGGCAGAAAATACGAAGAGCTTTAAGGAGTGGCAGATTCAGAGGGGCCAGTGAGTCCAGTATGGAAAGAGGGAAACTCCCAAGCACATTGAGTACTTAAGGCTCCAGGACAGCTCTTCTCAACTTGGAAACGGGCAGTTATCATCACAGTGCTATCAGAGTGTATTAAAAAATCCAAAGACTTTTAAAATTCATAAAATCCAACAAATATTAATTGGATGTCCACTGTACTGTGATGAAGAATACATAGTCTCTGCCCAGATGTTGTTCATTTATAGCTGGGGAGATATACAAACAGGCAATAGAGCACAGACTGGAGCAATGATTAAAATTAGAACTTGGGGGCAACAGAGAATGGATATCTTTGTTAGGAATGCCTTCCCCAAGGTGATGGAGCTTAAACCAGGGCTAGAAGGTGAGTCTAAGTTAGGTGAAGGAGGAAGCGGGTAGAAGGGCATTACAAATAGAGGAGAAACCATCTGTACAAATGCACAAAAGCAAAAGAGATATGACAACTTTGGGGAAAATGAAAGGAGTTCAGAATCTGCAGGAGTGTAGGGGACACCAGGGCTTCCCTGGGAGGTCAGCAGTAAAGGACCCACCTGCTAATGCAGGAGACTAGGTTTCTGACCCTGGGTTGGGAAGATCCCTCCGAGAAAGAAATGGCAACCCATTCCAGTACTCTTGCCTGGGAAATCCTGTGGACAGAGGAGCTTGGCAGGCTACGGTCCATGGGGTCACAAAAAAGTTGAATACAGCCTAGTGACTAAAAAATAGCAATAAGGGACACCAGGAAAGTGGCAAGTGAGATAAGACTACAGGTATAGGCAGGGACCAGGTCATGAGTTCTTCGTTTTCCATCTTCTTTTGTTTCTGTATAGAATTTGCTTGGCCTTGAAAAAACTAAATGTCTTAAAAATCAGACTTTGGTATATATAGTTTCAGTTCAGTACAGTTCAGTTGCTCAGTCGTGTCTGACTCTTTGCGACCCCATGAATCGCATCACGCCAGGCCTCCCTGTCCATCACCAACTCCCGGAATTCACCCAGACTCACATCCATCGAGTCCGTGATGCCATCCAGCCATCTCATCCTCAGTCATCCCCTTCTCCTCCTGTCCCCAGTCCCTCCCAGCATCAGAGTCTTTTCCAATGAGTCAACTCTTCGCATGAGGTGGCCAAAGTGCTGGAGCTTCAGCTTTAGCATCATTCCTTCCAAAGAAATCCCAGGGCTGATCTCCTTCAGAATGGACTGATTGGATCTCCTTGCAGTCCAAGGGACTCTCAGGAGTCTTCTCCAAAACCACAGTTCAAAAGCATCGATTCTTCGGCACTCAGCTTTCTTCACAGTCCAACTTTCACATCCATACATGACCACAGGAAAAACCATAGCCTTGACTAGATGGACCTTAGTCGGCAAAGTAATGTCTCTGCTTTTGAATATGCTATCTAGGTTGGTCATGACTTTTCTTCCCAGGAGTAAGCGTCTTTTAATTTCATGGCTGCAGTCACCATCTGCAGTGATTTTTGGAGCCCCCCAAAATAAAGTCTGCCACTGTTTGCCCATCTATTTCCCATGAAGTGATGGGACTGGATGCCATGATCTTCGTTTTCTGAATGTTGAGCTTTAAGCCAACATTTTCACTCTCCTCTTTCACTTTCATCAAGAGGCTTTTTAGTTCCTCTTCACTTTCTGCCATAAGGGTGGTGTCATTTAACATAAAAATACCACAAATTATAGAATTGATTGTAAATTTTCATAAAAATCTTACTCCATTCACTTCAGTCACTCAGTCATGTCCAACTCTTTGAGACCGCAGGGACGGCAGAATAACAGGCTTCCCTGTCTATCCAGCTCCCAGAGCTTTCTCAAACTCATGTCCATCAAGTTGGTAATGCCATCAACCATCTCATCCTCTGTCATCCCCTTCTCCTAAAAACCATAGCGTTGACTAGACGGATCTTTGTTGGGAAAGTAGTCTCTGCTTTCGAATATGCTGTCTAGGTTGGCCATAACTTTCCTTCCAAGGGGTAAGTGTCTTTTAATTTCATGGCTTCAGTCACCATCTGCAGTAATTTTGGAGCCCCCCAAAATAAAGTCTCTCACTGTTTCCATTGTTTCCCCATTTGCCATGAAGTGATGGGCCTGGATGCCATGATCTTAGTTTTCTGAATGTTGAGATTTAAGACAACTTTTTCACTCTCCTCTTTCACTTTTATCCAGATCCTCTTTAGTTCCTCTTCACTTTCTGCCATAAGGGTGGTACCGTCTGCATATCTGAGGTTATTGATATTTCTCCTGGCAGTCTTGATTCCAGTTTGTGCTTTATCTGGCCCAGCATTCCTCATGATGTACACTGCATATCATTTAAATAAGCAGGTGACAATAGACAGCCTTGATGTACTCCTTTCCTGATTTGGAACCAGTCTGTTGTTCCATGTCCAGCTCTAACTGTTGCTTCCTGACCTGCATGCAGGTTTCTCAAGAGGCAGGTCAGGTGGTCTGGTATTCCCATCTCTTGAAGAGTTTTTCACAGTTTGTTGTGATCCACACAGTCTTCACCTATTTCTCAGTAATTTGTCATTGAAGATCGAAAACAGTAACAAAAAGTGGCAAAGCTTTCGTCCTGACAGATTGCAGGAGCAGGTATGGTTGAGGTTGTGTTAGGAAGGCCCCTTGTTCCGAGAGATGCCACACGGCATCTCGTTGGTGTAGTGTCTGTCAGCAGAGCTCAGCTGCTCGCCTCACCTTCAGGTCAGCGCCCTAACGCCATCCTGATAGTGGCGGCTCCCGTGAAAACTAGCAATGCCTGCTCTCCCCAGGCCTGCCCCTTGATACTTCCCTTCTCTGTTTCAGTTTCTCCACAGCGACTTATAAACCCTTACACACTTTACTTGTGTATCTCTTTATCCTCTGTCTCCCATAAACTATACAAGGCAGAGATTTCCTGTTGTTCGCTGCTGCATCCCCAGGGTATACAGTGCTACCTGTTATATAGCAATTATTCAATATATTTTCATGTAATTGGATGCAATAGTCTTGAATGTGCAGACAAAGCCTTATACATACAAGGACATCTATGCGCAAGTTGGCAACACAGGTTACCAGGGAAAGGATGAGTGATTCAGTGAAGTCATTTTATTACCTTTCAAAGTGAAAATTGTTCAGTCATGGCTGACTCTTTGCTACCCCATGGACTAAATAGTCCATGTAATTCTCTAGGCCAGAATACTGGAGTGGGTAGCGTTTCCCTCCTCCAGGGGATCTTCCCAATCCAGGGACTGAAGCCAGGTCTCCTGCATTGCAGGTGGATTCTTTACCAGCTGAGCCACCGGAGAAGCCTAAGAATACTGGAGTGGGCAGCTTATCCCTTCTCCAGAGAATCTTCCCGACCCAGGAATCGAACCAAGGTCTCCTGCACTTGCAGGCGGATTCTTTACCAACTGAACTATCAGGGAAGCCCTTGTTCCCTTTACCCAGCTTCTCTTTTTCCTAAAGTGGCCTAGCATTGGAAGAGCTGCTGCTGCTGCTAAGTCACTTCAGTCGTGTCCAACTCTGTGTGACCCCATAGACGGCAGCCCACCAGGCTCCCCCATCCCTGGGATTCTCCAGACAAGAATACTGGAGTGGGTTGCCATTTCCTTCTCCAATGCATGAAAGAGAAAAGTGAAAGTGAAGTCGCTCAGTCTGTCCGACTGTTAGCGACCCCATGGACTGCAGCCCACCAGGCTACTCCGTCCATTGGATTTTCCAGGCAAGAGTACTAGGGTGGGGTGCCATTGCCTTCCCCATTGGAAGAGCTGAATCCCTACAAATTGGATTTTTTTAGTTTCTGTTCCTATAGATTATTTCCTTAATATCAAAAAGACACAAAGCTATAGAACAAAGTGGGGCTATTATCCATACAGATTTTTAAATGTATTTCTTCCGTATATGTATAAGTCACTCAGTCATGTCCAACTCTTTGTGACCCCATAGACTATAGCCTGCCAGGCTCCTCTGTCCATGGGGTTCTCCAGGCAAGAATACTGTAGTGGGTTGCCATTTCCTTCTCCAGGGGATCTTTCTGACCCAGGGATAGAACCCTGGTCTCTCGCATTGCAGACAGATTCTCTTCCTTACATCATACCTAAAAGTTAATTCCAAGCAGATTGAGGACTTGGAAGCAAAAATTTTAGAATTAAAACAAAATAATAGAATTTATTTTAAAATTCCAGATAAGGAAGAATTTCTTAAGCATGACAGAAAAAGTACAAATTCTAAAGGATCAGATTGGTAACTTTGACTATATTAAGATTAAGAGCATCTATTCATAATGTATTCAGTTCAGATCAGTCACTCAGTCATAGTCAACAAAGGGTCCAAAATGCAGTACTTGAGTGCAGTCTCAAAAATGACAGAATGATCTCTGTTCATTTCCAAGGCAAACCATTCAATATCACAGTAACCCAAGTCTATGCCCCAATCACTAATGCCATAGAAGCTGAAGTTGAATGTTTCTATGAAGACCTACAAGACATTCTAGAAATAATAACACCCCCCCGCCCCAAAAGATATCCTTTTCATCACAGGGGACTGGAGTGCAAAAGTAGGAAGTAAAGAGATACCTGGAATAATAGGCAAATTTGGCTTTGGAGTACAAAATAAAGCAGGGCAAAGGTTAACAGAGTTTTGCCAAGAGAATGCACTGGTCCTAGCAAACAGCCTCTTCCAACAACACATGGACATCACCAGATGGTCAAGACCAAAATCAAATTGATTTTATTCTTTGCAGCTGAAGATGGAGAAGTTCTATACGATCAGCAAAAACAAGACTGGGAGCTGACTGTGGCTCAGATCATTAACTCCTTTTTGCAAAATTCACACTTAAAGAAAGTAGGGAGAACCACTAGACCATTCAGGGATGACCTAAATCAATTCCCTATGATTATACAGTGGAAGTGACAAATAGATTCAAGGGATTAGATCTGATAGAGTGCCTGAAGAACTATGGACAGAGATTTGTGACACTGTACAGGAGGCAGTGATCAACCATCCCCCAGAAAAAGAAATGCAAGAAAACAAAATGGTTTTCTAAGGAGCCTTACAGATAGCTGAGAAAAGAAGAGAAGTGAAAGGCAAAGGAGAAAAGGAAAGATATACCCATCTGAATGGAGAGTTCCGAAGAATAGCAAGGAGAGATAAGAAAGCCTTCCTCAGTAATCAATGCCAAAAAAAAAAAAAAATAGAGGAAAACAATAGAATAGGAAAGACTAGAGATCTCTTCAAGGAAATTAGAGATACCAAGGAAACACTTCATGCAGAGAGGGGCACAATAAAGAACAGAAAGAGTATGGACCTAATAGAAGCAGAAGATGTTAAAAAGAGGTGGCAAGAAAACACAGAAGAACTATACAAAAAAGATCTTCATGACCCAGATAACCATGATGGTGTGATCACTCACCTACAGCCAGACATCCTGGAGTCCAAAGTCAAGTGGGCTTAGGAAGCATCTCTATGAACAAAGCTAATGGAGGTGATGGAATTCCAGCTGAGCTATTTCAAGTCCTAAAAGATGATGCTGTTAAAGTGCTGCACTCATAATGTATACCTTTTTTAAAAACGGAAAAGTTCAGGTCACAAACTGACAGAAGATATTTATATGCATGTAACCAACGGAGGATTAAGATCAAGAATATTTAAAGAAAATCTATAGATTGGAGAAGAGAAGAGGGAGGGGATAGTTAGAGGTGACTGGAATGAGATGAGGTGGGATCGGAAGAGGAGAGAGCAAGCTAGCCAGTAATCACTTCCTTATGTGCGCTCCACAGTATGGACCGCTCAGAGGTATTCACGGAGTTATACAGGGTAGAGAAGAGGGAGGAAGCAGACAGGTGGCCAGGAGGATAAAAGAGGGAAATGAAAAGGAGAGAGACAGATCCAGCCAGTAACCAGTTCCTTAAGTGTTCTCCCCCATCTAGAACACACAGAGATTCACAGAGTTGGGTAGAGAAGAGAAGGGGGAGAGAAGAGACAGAGTCCTCTTGGTGGATAAAAAGCAGAGTCCAAAGGAGGAGAGAGTGGTCAAGCCAGTAATCTCACTCTCAGGTAAAACTGGGTAGTGAAATTTGGGTTTTTAAAAGTAC
>SJYX01013781.1:0-14220 GCA_006410675.1 Oreotragus oreotragus | reverse complement strand
GTTGACCATTGGGTTTCATCTGCTTTACTGGAGAGGAAGGAAGTGGGACTCAGCGCAGGCAGGCTCACGGAGCAGGTTCTCACCAGGCACTGCCCCTGTGACTAAAGAAAAGGCTCCTGAGGGGGGATGTGAGAGAGGAAGGTGAGAGAGGAAGTTGGGGGACTGGACTCCCAAAGGCCTCAAATGCCAGTCACTCCAGGAGGTGACTTCCTCTTTTGGGTCTTCCAGGAAGCATCAAAGCTCAGGAGGTGTTCTCCACACATACTTAGACTTTCTCTTGAGTAGTCCATGTAATTGTAAAATAAATCACAAGGAGAAAATTACTGTTTTTGTTCACTTGAAAAAATAGTTCATTTCTCTTGGTTTCAGGTGGATTTGATAAATTTGAGGGTAGGGGCTTCCTCCCTTCCATGTCCTGCAGTTTTGTTCCTGGCCCGTCGTGACTTCAGAAGGAGCAGCGAACAAGCAGCTGCCTCTGTACAGGGCTAGATGCTGACTGGGCAGTGAGGCTCTGCCACTGTTGCCCTTCCATCGTGAGCCAGCACCCTCTGCCAGGGTCTGCCGCGGGGCGCCTTGGAATCGGAGATCCTGCCCTTGGTATTTTGCAGGCTGGGTCAGACCCCAAGAGCGAAGGACTGGGGGGCTTCATGGGTCGTTCTGTCGAGTGTCGCTTCCGGGCCTGCCTGGACGAAGACAAAGCTGTCTTGTGCGGGAAGCAGTGTCCGTATTCAGTGAGGATTAGCGCTTTGTTGTTGTTGACATTTCCCTGCCGGAGGAAGGCAGCTGGCTCGCTGTGGACAAACACCAGCCTGAGATCCAGTGAGGAGGGTTCTCCAGTTGTCTGTGAACCCTTGGGAAGATGTCTTTCCTTCAAAATGAGGACCCGAGTTTCCTTGTTTTGGAATGAGAGGATTGGACTAGCTCTGTGGATTTCAACCTTTTGGAAGTCTTTGGGACTTTAATGAATGCCAGGGACTTCTCTTCCCAGGAAAATGAATGCACGTGCATTGGTCAACCCTTTGGACATCCCCTGAAGCCCCTGAGATGAAACCCTGGACCTCGAAGGCTCTGCCCCACCTGACCCCCGTCCGCCTCCCCCATTCTCATACGTCCAGCTGCACAGGCCCTTTGCACATGCTGTTCTGGCCCAGGACGTGCTTCCCCATGTGCTTGGGCAGCTCCTCCTCCAAATCTCACCCTTCCCTGACCGCCCAGATTAGGTTAGGTGACCTGCTAGACTTGCTTCCCCTGCCCAGAGCTGCTCCGCGCTGGTTACAGTGGTAATTAAGTGAGTCTTTGCTCACCTTTTCTGCGCCTCCCCATTTGTGGGCTGAGCCTCAGGCCACTCAGGCCATGACCGTCTGAGACTGACTGTGCCTGTGCCTGCGTGTGTCGTGAGAGGGCCCCGGTCTGCGTTTCCTGTGACGCACTGCACAAGACGCGCCTTCGCCATCGGCGATTTCCGTGGCACTGGGCAGAAACATCACTTCAAAGCAGGGACGAGGGCACCCAGAAGACTGGCTCCCAGACTTTCTGCCTCAGTGCTCTGCCGGTCTGGCCTCTAGGCTGGCCCTCCCCTTTGTTTGCGCTCTGGACGGAGCGCAGCTCCCACTTTGGAACATTCCCACAGTGCTTGGTGCTTCCTTGTATTGTTGTATTTTCCTCTGGAGGGGAAGTGACCAACATCAACCTTTCCTCCCAGCAGACAAATTCCATGCACAAAGCTACACGTCAGCTTCTGGGCGCCCGCTGGAGAGCCCGGCTTCCGTCTCCTGCCGCGGGGTGGGGGTTGAAGTTGCGCACGACAGCCTTCACAGACCTTTCTCTTCTGAGCAGTGGGGCAGTGCCTTGCAGGACTCCCTGACACAGGTTTCTTCTGAATCCAGTGCGTCTTGCATTGAGAATGTTGTTGCTTAGTCCCTGAGTCGTGTCCAGCTCTTTTTGCCACTCCATGGGCTGTAGCCAGGCTTCTCTGTCCATGCGATCTCCCAGACAAGAATACTGGAGCTGGTTGCCATTCCCTTCTCCAGGGGATCTTAGAAGCCCAAGATCGAAGCCATGGCTCCTGCTTGGCAAACAGGTTCTTCACCACTGAGTCACCAGGGAACCCCTGCATTGAGGATGAGTGAGTGAAGCCGCTCGGTCGTGACCGACTCTTTGCGACCGCATAGACTGTAGCCTACCAGGCTCTTCTGTCCATGGGATTTTCCAGGCAATAGTGCTGGAGTGGATTGCCATTTCCTTCTCCAGGGAATCTTCCCAACCCAGGGCTTGAACCCCGGTCTCCCACATTGTAGATAGACGCTTTACCGTCTGAGCCACCAGGGAAGGATGCTGCTGCTAAGTCACTTCAGTCGTGTCCAAATCTGTGTGACCCCATAGACGGCAGCCCACCAGGCTCTGTTGTCCCTGGGATTCTCCAGGCAAGGATACTGGAGTGGGTTGCCATTTCCTTCTCCAATGCATGAAAGAGAAAAGTGAAAGTGAGGTCGCTTAGTCGTGTCCGACTCTCAGCGACCCCATGGACTGCACCCTACAGGCTCCTCTATCCATGGGATTTTCCAGGCAAGAGCACTGGAGTGGGGTGCCATTGCCTTCTCCACCAGGAAAGGATAGGACTCTGTAAAACACTTCAGACGTCAATAGACGCAGTGTTACCTCCCCAGCTTATGTTGCTTGTATTATTCTGATGATACAAATATTTGTAAGTGAGACTTTATTTGCACTAAGGGAGTAGGTTGTTTACCAGAATATTGAAGCGAATCTTACTGATACAGAGGGAAAATATCCCTCATGATGACAAATAATTTTTCTTTAATGTATTGTCTGTAAAGTTGGATATTCATAAATGATAAAATAATATTAAACCCAGTAACTATTTAAGTGTGCCAGCCACCTTTAAAATATGCTGAAGCTTTAGACTGCCCTATGAAGTAGGCAACTTGCTAGTACATATTTTCCATATGAAAAAATCAGGTCCAGGGAGGTCAAGTTCCTTTCTCAAAGTCACCCACGAGGCAGCTCTCCTCCAAAGCCGGCGTTTCCTGCTCCTTCTGCGCTCTGGTCAGGAGGGAGAGGTGGCAGGTTGCCCAGCCAAGAGTTGAGCTTCTGGGGTCTGGATCTGGCTGTGTCACTGAGGGTGGCGCCTTGACCCCGGCTCTCCCCCCCCACCCCCAAGCTCTTAGGGGAGACCGTTTTGCCAGTCTGTGTCCGTCGGGCCTGCCGTTCCGTGAGTCGGCGGCTTGGGGCCTGTGGTAGTCGTGCTCCCGCTCTCGGGGGCTCTAGCTGACAGCAGCCTTACCTCCGCGGCGTCCTCGGGGTGATTGCGCGGGACATGGAGGCCGGGACACTGGCCGTGCGCTCCCATTCGGGCGGCTCTTCCTTTGACCGCTCTCACCCGAGAGCCCCGTGTCCCCCTGAGCTGTGGGTTAGATGGTCGCGGGCCCGGCCGGGGACAAGTCCCAGAGATGCTGTCTAAGAAAAGGCCGTCGGATTCATCCTTCCCTGTTCCCAGCCCCCGGCAGTTCGCAGGGAATCCTCTTGGGAGGCCGCGGTCCCCTGAGACACAGCTGACCCAGGGTCCTCCCTTCAGAGCTGCTCTCAGGGGCATCTCCAGGTGGTTTGGAGGGTTCGGCAGTAGCCCAGCTGTCTGGAGCTGGGGGTCTTCCTCAGGGTTCGGATGTGGCGGCCCCTGGCTCGGCAGCGGCGGAGTCGGCCTCAAGCCAGGCTCCAGCGGCGACCTGCTATCGCACGCGCTCAGGCCAGTGGGGAGCTGACCCAGGCCCGGTCAGTCCCTGACGTCAGGGGCTCTGCAGACCAACGGGAAGAGAAAGGTGCCGGCGACGCTCCCCGTCGGGGCTCGGCCTGGGCTGAGGAGTGGCGAAGGTGGACGAGCAGCGCCCTGGCGGCCCGCGCCCTGGCGNGAGCTGACCCAGGCCCGGTCAGTCCCTGACGTCAGGGGCTCTGCAGACCAACGGGAAGAGAAAGGTGCCGGCGATGCTCCCCGTCGGGGCTCGGCCTGGGCTGAGGAGTGGCGAAGGTGGACGAGCAGCGCCCTGGCGGCCCGCGCCCTGGCGCTTGCCGCAAGGAGAGTTTGTTTGCGGACTGGAAGCACTGTAGGCAGTATTTGTTGGGGCAGGTGGAGAAGTCTTCATTTGTTCAGTCCTCCTGTCTGCCCGTCTGTTCATCAGTCATTAGGCATCTGCGTGTCCGGGTACTCTGCTGGTGCTGGGCGGCATTGTGTGCAGAGCATGTGCTACGTTAAAACTTTCTTTAGGTGAAAAGAGACATTAGGATGCAGGTTCAAAAGTAGAACTTCTTTGATCTATTGTGCTTCTGCAGATGAATTGAACTAAATTTCTCGTGGAAGAAATGAGGTCAGACATATCTGGCACTGAACACTTGCCTGAGGAAAATTATTACAGTTTGGGGAAGGAAACTGTGGGCCCTTCAGAGTGTGTCAGAAGGGTAGGGGCGGTCACTGATGGTGACAGGGATGGGGCGCTGGGTGTGCTGTGGGTGTTTGAGCCGCGGCTGGGTGTCGGTGGCCGCCCTGGGCGGCTGGGGCTTGGGTCTGCGCTCTTTCCCGGTTCGTGGCTGTGGTTTGACTGGAAGGAGCGCTCCGTGCGCAGTGTGGGGGTGGCGGGAAAGCGGAACAGACGCGCGCTGTTGGCTTTAAAAAGTCTGGACTCGCGGGCCGCGATCGTGTGAAAATGACTTCTGTGTCGGTAGATGGGAATCGGAAGCCTCAGGCTCCTGTGGAGATCTGGATGCGGCTTCTTCGGTTCTGCGTGCACGGCGGGCTTCTCTCGCTCCCTCGGACGGGGCCGTGGCCGGGGTGGCGCCCTGGCCGTGGTGCAGCACGCTGGGCAGTGGGAGCCCTGGCGCGCCGAGTGCCTTTTAGGCCTCATCTCTCTGGCTCCATGGGCCTTTTTTTGTCTTTAGATTTTACTCTGGCTCCCCCATCCTACCCTCCAGTCACTTTGATTGCGTGCCTTTGGCCAAATTGGCTGAAGCTGGGTCTCTGCTTTCCGAGCTGCTGTGGTTTCACAGTCAAACTGTTTGACCTGATGGTGGTAACGATTTCCCGAGGGGACTCCTCAGTGTCTGTCTTTTTTGGTCCTCATTGCAGCCGAGGAGGTGGGACTACGGCATTCTGCGCAGCTGACGGATGGGGAAGCCGACACTGCTCTGCTTGGTGGGCCCGGGTGTGGGGCCTCAGTCTCCCCACTGCCTGCGCTCCAGAGACTCCGGAAGAGCTTTTCTACCCTCGGGCTCTAGGATCTCAGTCAGTGAAATCTTTCCGTGTACCTTGACATTTTCTTTTCTTTAGTTTTTTCCCCCACACACAAAAGTGTATGATTTCATGCCCTTTCTTCCAGGAAGTCTGTTGTTCAGAATTTAGGTGGTGCAACATTGTCTCCAGAAATGTTAATTCCAAGGTAGACTGCTGGACTGGAGCTTGAGGTTGCACACTCCCGTTTGTCCTCTGAGCTCTTCTTGGGAAACTGAAGTGCAGCTTGCATTTTGATGTTTGCTTACTTTTCCTCTTGGAAACAACAGTCTTAATGAAGTCAGTTTGTTTTCGCCAATGGAACTTGTCCCGTGATGCATACTGGTCTAAGGGCTAGAACCTTAAAAAGAAGGTGTGACCCTGGGGTCTCTGTGACAGTGTTTCTTGTGGCACGCCCCCAAACCGGTCTATTTTTAGCTTTCAGCTTCTTGATCATGTGATTTCCCACTCCTCCCCCAAGGAAAAGCAGCGTTGATGGGGTTTGGAAATGAAGTTCAGTCTCTGCGGCTGCTGCTGTGCCGATGAGTATTGGAGTGTCAAGAAAGCCGAGGAGGAGCTCCTAGAACAGGCGGGTCCGGGGACCCTCCGCTGGGGCGGTAACAAGCCTTGTATTCTGATCTCCTCCCTGGGAGTGAGGAGAGTTGGGCAGGCAGGAGGCAAAGACCTTTCAGAGCAGAGTTCAAGTTTTTCTTGCACGGGCTTGCCGCTGGGTGATGGGGATGTCTGAGAGATGAATCCCCGTCCAGCTGGTGACTTGGTCTGTGTTTGCTCTTCAGCAAAGACACTTGGGCTTGAAAGGGCTCTGTGATCCTCCGGCTTAATTTAGAATGGGCAATGCTGTTGAAAAACAGAAGCCCCTGAAACGAAGCCACCTGTGTCCCTGGAAAACAGGTAAGAAGACCCCGCGCTTCGTCTCCAGGAAGAAGGGCTTTGGCCGCCGTCTGTTGGGACGCTGCGGTGTAAGACCAGACCTGCGGGCCAGACCATGCTTCCAGTTCAGCACGGTCTGAAGACAGTGAACAGACAGTTCTGCTAAGGAATGAAATGATTCGCAGCTCTGTGATGGCCTGACTTGGCTGAGAACTTTAGTTCAGTTTGAGATTTTTTTATTTAGTGCAGCACATGTCGCTGGGTTGAGATTTTTCAGTTTTAAAAAATATCCCAAAGAAAAATTTTGATATCCAGGAGTTTGCATTTTTAGTGACAGTTTGGTTTAGAGAATGTTAATAATAGCTTTTAATTATATAGCACCTTTCTTCCTAAGAGTTCAAAGTACCTCCTATTAAAAAAAAAAGAACAACCTTGTGTTTGTCTATCCTCGATGTCCATGATACAGGACAGCAGCACGTATCACAGCCTCCTCCGTGTCACTTGGGCTTGTGTCAGCGTTAGCTCTGAGAAGGAAGAAGCCAGAGGGACCACCCAGCAGTGTGCTGTGGCGTGCCTGAAACTGGAGGATCCTTAAGCAGGGTCCCAGGGCACTCGCTGCCCTTTTTCACTGTTATTAGCCTAGCAGACTAGCAGTTTGCAGACCTAGCAGGCACCCAAATACCAAAGATGGTGCCCACAGGGCTTCATCAGGTATGGACTCTTTTATCTTCACTTGCCAAAAAAGAAGGGAGGTAGCACCTGACCTGTAGCAGGACAGTTGGATCGCATGTGTGTGCACAGGTGTGCGTTTATGAACAGAAAAAATAAACTGGGAGAAACTGCATGGAAATGTCAGTAAGAGTTGTCTTTTGTGGTCAGGTTATGGACAGTTTTTTTTTTCTTCTTGAAAAAAGTCAGTGGGATGCTAACTTACCATTACCCCTCTAAGTTTCCATCAGTCATCGAGCTAGTTTGGAAAAGGTACTCCTTTCTGTTCGTTTATCAAATCCTGCTTTGAATTAAAAAATGATGAAAGATATTGGAGGGACAGACCAGGAAATTTGAATATGAACTGGGTGGTAGATGGTGTTTGGAAACTGTTGCTAAAACCATTGTGTGATGGTGGTAATGAGTCATGTAGGAGAATGTCCATTTTGGTATCGTCATGCTGAAGTATTTAAGAGGAAAGGGTTATACTGGCTATAATTTTACTCTAAAATGGTTCAGGTGAGTGAGTGAACACTTGCATATAGGTAAGAAAAACAGGATCATTTTAACAACGTTAGAATCCAGGTAAATGAATATATGAGATTTGTTATATTTTCTTTAATATACTTTACTCACTTGGAGAGAAACATTAAAAAAAAAAAAGCAGTTGCTCTTTATGTCATAATACTTTGTCCTTCACAAGAATGACTCTCACAGACTCGGGCATTTGCATGTGGGCTGGGATGCAACACTGTCTCTCACTGCTGTGTGGGCTGGTATCTCCAGTTACGGAGAAGAAAAGCCACATGATCCTATGACACAAATCACCAGTGTTATAACAGGAATTTAACATTTTACTTACTTTCAAGTTGTCTCTGGTTTTCCTTAGGAAAATGTCTGAATGAAAGCTTCTTGATATTTCCAGTGGAAGCAGCTGGGTTTACAGACAAAAATGAAAGCTGTTGTGTTGTGTAGTTGTGTTCAGAAATGTAAACGAGAGGGGCTGATGGCAGGGATTTCAGAATCCACAGTGAACTGGGGATAAAAAGAGCAATTAACTGCCGCTGATTTCCGGGTCTTCACAGATCCTTTGGACCAGGGGCACGTCTCTGCCAGTGTAGGGATTTAGTTTGTGCACAGGAGACCCCGTACCTAGTTTATTCTCCAACCCAGCGTCTGTGGATGCTCTGCCAAGGGCCCACAGTAACAGGGGTGTGGCGTTGATCTGTTCCTCACAGTTTGTCTTTGTCAGTAAAGGCCACTGATGTTTTGAAACAGTAATTTCAGAACAGTGTTCAGGAGTGACTTCGTGAATCCCCATCACCACCCTGAGCCTGATGTGAAGTCCAGGCTCAACACGAACATGAAGTCACAGGGACTGACTTGATGGCTCCAGGCTGGAGGGCACGCAGCGTGGAATCAGTGCCTTGCTTTAGGGGCAAGTGAAACTGGGTCTTGGCCTCATGTGTGGTTGCTGCAGGCAGCTGCAATGGCCCCGGCTCCCTCTGACTGCTGTCCAGCCTGTCCTTTGGCCTGCCCTGGCAGACTTTAACCTGAGCCAGACGGTCGTGATTAGGAAGGTCAGATCCAGAATAAATTCTGAAGGGACATTGAAAGGAAATCGTTATCTACCTTTCAGACCATTTATGTTTCTGCTCCCATGTTGTGTAGACCTGGGAGATTAAAAAATGGAGGTGACAGAATACTAGTTTGAGAAACAGGAATCTCACTGTCTCTGCTTGCTGTCCCCCTAAAAGAACATTTTACACGCAGTAATGTCTCTCTAATGGCTTTAAACAGTGTGAGATGTAGCGGCTTTGGGGACCAGCGTTATGCTCTCTGACTCTTACAGCTGGTTTTTCTTACAGCTCTCAAAACCCAAGACTTAAGAAAGAGATGGTACAGCCTCTTTTTGGTTTTTACACTAACGAATACCTGCCACAGTTGATAAACTGAAATCATTGTATCACTGTGGTGAGTTCTATCAGGTCCCTGCCCAAAAATATAGCATGGGAGACAGGATAAGGCAGTAGCTCCTGTGATCCTCCGTGGTCCAGCCAGCCAGAGCTCTGCCCTGTCTTGCTGTCTGACTTTGAACAAGTGAATTCTGGTTACTGCGTGACCTGGTCAGAAACCTGAGGGCTATCTGTCGGGGCTGCGGTTCTGCCCTCCACTCCCACCCAGCATATGGCACTCGGTGGCCGAGCTGAGTGCTAGCTGGCTCCCGGCTCTAGCACAGGTGTACCTGGGGTGTGAAAGGCGCTGCGTGGCTCCTGGTACATGGTAGATGCTACTGGTGCTGGCCTTCCGGCTTTGCAGTTCTCTGCGCAAGGTAGAGTCATCGGGGGATAAAAACAGGTTCACAGCAGTTCTGAATTCACAAAGACTGAATTTATCAACAATTGTTCACACTGCAAAAAACTGCTTCACTAAAGGTACTTAAATCATTTAGTCAGCATTTGGTTGTTGCTGCTTGACCCAGACACCCGGGGAAACCTTCAGCCTAGAGCTGCCCTGAACGTCTCTGAAGTATACCTGCTATCCCTGCTCTCAGAAGACTTCCTTGTTTCTTCTGGTCCTTTCCCCCTCCCCAGGAATAACTTGAAGGGTGACTGACGGTGGTTTTTCTGGCTTTGGGGAATACAACATGAGCAGACGTTTCCTTGGGAATCAAACATTGTGGCTGTAGTTGCACACTGAATTATCTCCCTCAGAAAGCCCCCCCAGCATGAGGCCACACTGGCATGGCACGTGGAAATATTAATGATTTGCATATTTGTACACAGCTGGGCGTGAGCGAGTGAAACAAACACCCTCAGTGGAAGCGCTGACTGCAAAAAGTGTCCTTCCCAGGCTGGGGTGCCTATGGGCTTTGCAGCCCCAAGAAGGAGGCGCCTGGCCGGGGTTGGGGTGGGGAGTCACGGATTTGCATAAATTCAGCACCTCTCTGGTTCCTCTGCCACAGGGGCAGATTTATAATTGTCTGGATTCCAGTCAGCAGTGGTATTTAGACTTGCCTCTACAAGCTTGTCCCAAGCTGGCTAGTGTGCCAGCTCATTAGCATTGATGGCTTTTCTGGCCGCAGCTGGAGCCGGCCTTCCCCCCCCGCACCACCCCCATCCGTTGTCTGCCCTCACTCCATCGCTTTGGGGGCCTGCCATGCTCCAGAACGTGCTCCAGAGCATGTGGCATCCCACTCAGGGCCTTCCCGCTGAGAGGCCAGCCACACGACTTTACATATCCCAACCTGTTTCCTAATTTCTGTGTGGCATTAATAATAACGCATACCTCGAAGGACTGTTGTGCACAATTAAATGAGAATATGTAAAGGGGTCATAGCCCTTAGCATACTCAGGCACTTAATGAGTCATAGTCATTCATGTTATCACACATTGCGTAATAGAACAAACCCTGGTTTTACACAGGCCAGCTAGCAGTGGGAGCTTGGCTAACTACCCACTTCCTTCCCTCAGTTGAAGGGATCACATGCCAGATGATCTCAGAGGTGCCTGGTGAGCTGTGAATCAGTGACCATCCGTGCCGATCATGCCTGTTCGCATGTGTGAGCTCCCTTGGTGTTCAGTACCTGCAGAAGGCATGGATGCTGCTGGGCACCGTGGTCCCCGGGGTGCTTTGTATGGTGCTGAATTTCTTTGAAAGTAGTTACTGCAGGACTGGGCATAGTTGAGCTGTTCCTAGTTAACTGGAATGTGTTACTAACCAGGAGAACCCATTTTCCCATCCTGAATAATGCTGAAATGTCTCTTTCCTAATGGCAAAGTGGCCTGTACACCGGAGCCCAGGTGCCAGGGTTGATACCTTGGTCTCCCACTTTGAGCTGGCTGCTGATTGGCAAGTTCCTTAACAAGATCTTGGTCCTCAGTTTTCTCATTTGTAGATAGTACCTACCTCATGGGGTGACACAAGGGGTTTATGCATGTAAAATACTTAGAACAGTACCAGACAAGTAGTATACATTCAGTAAGAGTTTATTATTGTTATTTTTAGGTTAAGTACAGGGAATTTACATTTTATCTTAGGTGAAAAGATGTTTTTAAAGAAGAAATTGGAAAAAAAAATTGACAAAATGCCAAGAGGAGAATGTATCTTGCATGTCTGGATCTAAAGGGCCTGAAACCTGGTAGGTGAGCTGAAGAACGAGCTGTTCACTGGTCATCTTTTCCAGAGCGGCTGCACTCACAGGCATAGTTTTCATCTGTAGTCTTTAGAGCTACCGTAAGGACTGTGACATTCCATCACGTTGCTCTTCCATAGCTTATTAGATCGCACACCCGCTGCTGGATTCTGACGCTGTTTTCCTCTTTTTGCTGTAAGAGAGAAGGTAACAGTAAGCAGCTATGTTCATATGCTTGTGATTCACTAGATGATCTCCTTAGCGTGAGTTCTCAAGGTAAAGTTCCCAGTCCAGGAACCTGCCGTGGGCTATTGCTGCGTTGTTTTTCCAAAAGGCGTGTATGTGTTAATTTTCATGAACGATGCATAAATTTATCAGATAGCCACAAGCATATCCACGTTGAGTGTTGTCATTTTGAAATTGTTTTCCTTGTAAAACTTAAACTGGTTTTATTAATGCCACCCTGATGCAGGCATGGGGCTCAGAGAAGGGGATGGGAAGTTCAGGAGCCATAGAATCTATTTTTGTTTCAAATTTCTGTTTTCCCATGGACTTTTGCGTTGGACTTGGCTCAGTCTCATTCAAGTGTTGAGTTTCACAGAGAAAAGGCATGATAAGATTTCAGGGATTCTCATTTACCATCACAGCTTTTTGTCTTTTGCCTCCCAGGGAGCAGTGATTTTTAAACACTTTTTATTTCCTCACATGAAAGGGACAGAGTGAGCCCAGAAGTGATACAGTAGCATCATTAGCGTAATACTTGCTGTTCAGCAGGGTGATGAAGGACCGATTCTTCCTCTTTCCTGTTCCTGTTGGGGGACGATTCGTTACCATTTCCCCAAATGCTCCTACGTGATTGGGCACCAACCCAATTGTTATTAAAATAGATATGCTGTTAGACTGCTTGCTTCAAACCTTGCTGCAAGGGCAGTTTGGGTCAACAAGTGCAGAACATCAGGATATTACTGTGATGAACAAAGATGATGTCCACGCCCGTTCATTGTGGGGTTCCAAGTCTTGATTGGGTGTGACCATGCACAAACTTGCAGGCAGGAGAAGTTTTCAAAGCAAAGGTTATTTAGCATGCTTTTGGAATTAGTCTTGGGCTAGAAAAGAGTGGTAAAACTCTAAAATGATTCCCTGATTTTGCTTAGAAGTGAGGTGGGCTCCCCTGGCAGTCCAGCGGTGAAGATGCAGTGCTCCCAGGGCACGGGCACAGGTTCAGTCTCTGGCTGGGGACTGAGGTTCCCTGTGCTGCGAGGTGCAGCCAAGAAAGGGGGAAAGTGAAACGACTTGTCTGAAGTTTTGCAGCTACTTTGTGGCTTAGTATCTCCAGCTACTTAGTGGCTTAGTGTTAGGATGGTAATATAACAGTGATATAATATATGTAATAAAGGTATATAATGATACAGCATATTGTATATATGATGATTATATATTTTCTATTTATAAAATGGATTTACATGTTACAGAATATATGTTCAATACATTGTGTTTACAATACATTATATATTGTATCTACCATATACAAAGTATATAATGTGATACAATGATAGATGTAATAACAACACAGTAATAACATACTGGGTATAATATTACAATAACCTTGGTAGCTTCTTGTATGCCAGATTTGGTACTAAGAGATCTGGATACTTTATGGGCTTCCATTAATCTTTTGTTGTTGTTGTTAAGTGAAAGATCAAATGTAGGAAATGGAAGCCATAAGTGTGGTGGAATTTTTCTCATGAGAAACATGGGGTGGTGTTTTGGGTGTGGATAAGAAAAGGGAAGGAAACTTCGCTTTGTCACCAGATATTTCCAAATTTAGAACCATATCTACCCCTAGCCATTGGTTTTAGGATATGCTTTACCCTGGGAACATGCGTAAGATACATTTCCGTGCTTGGCTGTTTCTTTCCAGCCACATGGAGGGTGTTACCAGGATTTAAGATAATAGCAGTGGCCACTGGCCACTTTATCTCTAATTACCTTTTGGCAGTTACGTTAGGGCACTTAGTTTTGGAAGTCACATCTTGCTGAAATTCCTAGGCCCCTCTGTCTGGGGACTTGACTGTTGTGTAGGTACTTATATGACCAGCTAAGGTGAAACCATTTTATGGCAAATGGGAAAACCATTCTTCCTTTGCAGGCTATATACAAGGAACATGCAACCGCGAGGCTGACAGGATTCGGGCTGCCGGCAGGCGTGTGCTGACCCCTGGTCTGCAGGGCCCTTTTGGTTTGGTGCTCCTTGCTGTCATCATCGGAGAAGACGATGGCACCCCACTCCAGTGCTCTCGCCTGGAGAATCCCAGGGACGGGGGAGCCTGACGGGCTGCCGTCTGTGGGGTCGCACAGAGTTGGACACGACTAAAGTGACTTAGCAGCAGCAGCAGCTGTCATTATTACTGGGGAACTCAGAAGCAGGTCACGCGTCACTCACCAGAACTATTCACATTTCAAGCCAGAGAAAGGACTCAAATATCACCCTCCAACAGCCTCATTTTTAAAATTGAGATTACTTAAGCTGAACCTTCTGTTTTCTAGCTTATCACACCATTCAGGTCTTTATCTATAAAAATACAATGAGAAAGAGATCATGGAAGGTTTGAAGAACCTGGTACTTTGAATATGGAGGCTTTAAATGGTTTTCCTTTACCATTAAAATGGGGCACTATAGTAAAAACATTCCACCGTTTCTATACTCATTCATTGATTGACAGACTTTCATCCATTCAACAAACATTCATTGAATGGCTCCTGTGTCAGGTACTGTTCTAGGCACCAGAGATAGCTAATGAAAAATTAAGACATCACTGGCTTCTGAAGTGTATAGTTTAATATACACAGTAAAATATATAATCTGTTAGATGACAGGCATCACAGAAAGAAGGCAGGGAGGGGATGTCAGATTGGGAGAGGGGCTGATAGTGTTGCAGAGGCTGGAGAGGGTAGAGGGCTCACCTGTGAGGAGTCGAGTGGGAGGGCTGTGCCATGTGGGCACGTGCGCTCTAGAGAACGGGAAGCTGGTGCAGAGGCCTGGGCCGACAGGACGGCGCGAGGCCTGTGTGGCTGGAGCGGACTAGGGACGGACCAGCGAGACTGAGGTCAGGAAGCAGCAGAGCCTTGTGGGTGACGGGGTTTGAAGGGAGGGCCAGTGGGATTTGCTCAGGGGTGACGTGTGGGATGTGAGAGAAGGAAAAAGAGGTGTTTT
>SJYX01013779.1:0-20954 GCA_006410675.1 Oreotragus oreotragus | reverse complement strand
GCCGTCTATGGGGTCACACAGAGTCGGACACGACTGAAGTGACTTAGCAGCAGCAGCAGCAGCAAATAAGTAAGTGTTAATTGCTCAGTCGTGTCCGACTCTTTGTGACCCCATGGACTGTAAGCCCGGCAGACTCTACTGTCCATGGAATTCTCCAGGCAAGAATACCGGGGTGGGTTGCCATTTCCTCCTCCAGGGGATCTTCCCCAGGGACTGAACCTGGGTTGCCTGTATTATAGGCAGATTCTTTACCATCTGAGCCAACAACAGTTAAGCAGGTCTGGGGCTTTGTTGTTCTATGTTACTGTAATGGGGAAGAATAAACCTTACTCCATATCAGATCTGTTCCTTTTGCTTTCACTTTTGGGCTCTGTTGCCTGTGCATACCTGCACCTTTTGGAAAAGAATGTTGCCTATAGCCTGAAATATACACGATAGCTTATTCTCAAGATTTTGCCTTTAAAAGTCCATTCATATAGAGATAAAAAGTTGCAGACAGAGAATAATATTTGTCTCATTGGAGATTTACAGAAACATTGTGACCTGACCTATGTGGACAGCTGCAGGAACAAAGGATTCCTACACCAAGAGTTTGCAACAACTAACCACACTCCTCCCCACTTGGTCTTTAAAATTGCACTGCTGAAACCCTTAGAGGAGTTGGAGTGTGAGCCACCTGTCTCCCTACAGGGCCCTGCAAGAAACAATTTTGTGTTTCAGACTCTGACGTTTCAGTATTGTTTGGCCTCACTGTGGGTCAAGCACATGGACTTTTATTTGGTAACATCATTTGTACAAATATTTTGTTTCTCTTCCCATAGTACCTCTCCACAGAGCCTGCAATGTATGGTAAGAATACAGATATATGGCACTTGCCAATTTACAGCACTATATAATATGCTTTGCAACTTACAAAATAATTTCATATGCATCACCTCATGTGATCTCAGCACACCTCTCATGGGCTTTCTTGGTTCTCAGATCACTGTGATTGGGTGGTGGTGAGTAAGTAATCATCAGGTTTCAGCGTGAAGCATGTACTCTGATACTTATCAAATTTTTCTTTGCCACCTCCTTCTTCTCTCTAACCTTATGCCCTCAGAATGTATCTCAATTACACACCCTCGGATCCTGTACCTCCAAAAGAGGGTTCAAGCAGCCAAAGAAAACCAAATTCCTTCCCTCAAAAGAAAACAGCCTAAGTTTATCATCCAGATTTGTTAATACATTAACATATTCTGACCTAGTTCAAGCAAAGTGATTTAAGTGAGAACATGGCATTGAACAACAAATGCAGTATTTGAAAAGCGTAAGTTGGTTGATTTAATTCTACCAAAATTTTTACCAAACCAAGGACCTACTGTATAGCACATGGAACTCTCCTCAGTGTTATGTGGCAGCCTAGATAGACGGGGAGTTTGAGGGAGAATGGATAATGTATTTATCTCCCTGTTCACTTGAAACTAACACAACATTGTTTTGTTAATCTGCTATACCCCAATCCGCAGTGGCTCAGTGGTAAGAATCTGCCTTCAATACAGAAGACACAGGAGACATGGGTTCAATCCCTAGGTCAGGAAGTTGCCCTGGAGGAGGGCATGGCAACCCACTCAGGTATTCTTGCCTGGAGAACTCCATGGACAGAGGAGCCTGGCAGGCTACGGTCCATAGGTCACAAAGAGTTGGACACAACTGAAGCAACTTAGCATGCATGCACCCCAATACAAAATAAAAAGTTTTTTAAAAATCCAAACATACTCCAGAATCAATCTCCCTTTACCAACAAATTTTACCTGTAGTCATAAGAAATATATCCCCCTTATCTTTAAAAAAAATGTGATTTTTAAAAATCTTTTCTGGGAACAACTGCACTGGCATCTGTGTAGAATAGGGTAGATATTCTAAAATAGATATCATCTTTTAAAAAATATCTTGTGGCTTGGTTAACTCTCTGTTAAAATAGTTAAATCATTTATATCCAGGGGAGACTGGGAAGCAAGTCTTTATCACTCTTCCTCATTTCTATCCCTGAATCCACTAGAAAGAGAGGATTGTTGTGGTGTTTACAAGTACAAAAGGTGAGGCCAACAGCCAGCATCTCTAGAAATTCCAAGGTCACAGATCCAAACCTCATACCTCAAACAGTGAAATGATGGACCAACCTTGCTGAGCAAATACACTGTGGCTGTGCTTTGCTCTTGCATTCTGCCGTGCAACTGAAAAGATGACACCCTGAGTTTCGCTCTCATTTTGTGTCCTTCCTCACTGGCTCCTAAATGTAATTCTTCTGCAGATTGATTCAATAAAGTAGGTGAGTGGAAGAAAACCACTACTGAGAAATGTCCAAAGCAAAGGTCATGAAAATCTAGACGGGTAGCCAGAACTGTTACCACAATACTTTGGTTGTATGGGTGTGTCTGTCTCTACTGCCCTGAAGAAGGGCAGGCAAAGCATTATGAAGCAAAATATTCACTGTTTTCTTGGAGTTAGAAGTTCACAGAGCAGAGAAAGCAAAGCATGTTTTACAGGATTCACAACTGAGCTCGACTTCCTGATGGGAGATGTGTCATGTGACTTGTTCTGACCAATAGTATGCAGCACAGGCCACAGGGTCCAGGGTGAGCTGGAAGAGGCCTGGTAACCTCTGTTTTCACTCAGAGAAGAGGGATTTCCCAGTGAGGTACAGTGCATTTTGCAGAAGGAAGCTGCAAACTTCAGAGAGAAGGAGTTTTTAAACAAAAATATCCTCAATTTTTTTTTCCCCCTTAGGGACCTTGAGTGATCCTAATAAGTCAGGGCTAGCCATTGTTATGAAATTGTGATTGTTGACCTATCAAATGAGCAAGGAGGATATGTTGCTTGGTTAAAAAGTATAAACTGGTTTTGGTTTTAATCAGAGCTGAAATTCAGCTAGTGTTATGCTTGTGAAAATATTAAAATATTCCATTGCCCATTGCTACACAGCTCCTTCCTCCAGCTCTTTTAATGATCTTCAGGTCCCAGGATCCCCAGTTTTTCACTTCAGGGAAGGCCACTAGCCAGTCTACAGCAGCTCTTCTCTACTAGCCCTTTTTCTTGGCTCCCCAGTGCAGGAGACAGCACCTTTGGCTTCAGGATAGACACCCTGATGAGCAAAAACCCAGGGAACCCATAAAGCTTAAGCTACCTGGCTATCTGTGGGAACTGTTGCTTCCCACATGCACTGTGCTGGATGGTTGTATGGGTGTGTCTATCTCAATTCAGTCACTCAGTCGTGTCCGACTCTTTGCGGCCCCATGGACTGCAGCACACCCGGCTTCCCTGTCCATCACCAACTCCCGGAGCTTGCTCAAACTCACGCTCATTGAATGGGTGATACCATCCAATCATCTCATCCTCTGTTGTCCCCTTCTCTTCCTGCCTCAATCTTTCCCAGCATCAGACTCACTGGTCTTTTCCAGTCAGTTCTTCAGATCAGGCGGACAACGTATTGAAGTTT
This sequence comes from Oreotragus oreotragus, assembly GCA_006410675.1. Lineage (NCBI taxonomy): Eukaryota > Metazoa > Chordata > Mammalia > Artiodactyla > Bovidae > Oreotragus > Oreotragus oreotragus. The sequence continues at coordinate 17,476 of SJYX01013779.1, read as the reverse complement.
CAGCTTCAGCGTCAGTTCTGCCGATGAGCATTCAGGACTGATTTCCTGAGGACTGACTTGTTTGATCTTCTTGCAGTCCAAGGGACTCCCAAGATTCTTCTCCAACATCACAGTTCAAAAGCATCAATTCTTCAGCACTCAGCTTTCTTTTAGTCCCACTATTACATCCATACATGACTACTGAAAAAACCATAGCTTTGACTAGATGAATGTGTCTAACTAATGTCTAATTGCTGTCTATTTATCTACCTATCTCTATCTCAAGAGAAAGGGATGAAATTCACATAACACAAAATTGACCATTTAAAGTGTGGTTTAAATCTGAGGGACTTCCCTGGTGGTCCAGTGGTTAAGAATCCACCTTCCAGTGAGGAGGATGTGGGTTCAACTCCTGGTCAGAGAACTAAGGTCCCATGTGCCATGGGGCAACTAGACCTAAGTGCCACAGCAAAGATCCCACATGCCACAACTAAGACATGATGCAGTCAAATAAATAAATAAATACATTTATATGAGTGTGTGTGTGTGTGTATATACACTTAAAGTGTGCGATTTAGTGATATTTAGTATTTCCACTCACTGTGTTGTACACCACCAGCTCTAGCTCCAAAACAATTTCTCATTCCAAAAGTGACCCCCTGTACCATAAGTAGCATTCCTCTCTCTGCCCATTCCCCGGAAACCACTAGTCTACCTTCTGTCCCTGTGGACTTGCCTATTCTCAATATTTCACATAAGTGGAATAATATGAGATTTGGACTTTTGTGTCTTGACTCCTTTTACTTAGTATGATGTTTTCGAGATTTATTCGTGTTACAGCAGGTCTTAGTACTTCGTTCCTTTTTCTTGCTGAAGAAATCCAGCAACTATGCTGTCTGATTTCCAATCCAGACCAAACTGTCTGGATTTGAACACACACACCCTTATGCATCAGCTAGGGGCCAAGGCAAGCTCTTCAGTGTCTCCTTGATGTTCGTTTCCTCACCTGAGAAATGGAGATAATGTATGTAGTCTCTACTTTATGGGGGTATTGTAAAATTAAATTAGTGACTATGTAAATAGCATTAAGAACAGCTCTGGACATGTATTTTGTAAATACAAAATTTTTGCTTTTTTCATTTATTCTTGTGAATAGGATGACAGAGGCAGAGTGGTCCTTTGGGGTCATCTAATCTCTGTGGTTCCCATCACCAGGAGAGCAGTCTGATCCTGAGCTTCCATCACCTGACTATTGCCCAGGCTCAGAGCCTGTCTGTTTCCCACTGTATTCCCACCCTTCTGCTATCATACACAAGATAAAATTGACGATGACTCCTGTTACTCAATGAGCTCAGCACCACCTACAGAACACAAGTGAGACAGTATAAACTTGTAGTTGAAAATCTACAAGAATATACAAGGTAATTTGACAGTTTAACAAATTACTACAGCTCCTAATAAAACATCTTTGCCTTTCCTCCACCCAAAGCCCAGAAAGGTAATTGTCAATTGCTACAAAAATTCTATTTTTAAAAGTTGTGCTTTGGTTTGACACTATTGTACAATGATTTTTGTTTTAGCTAGAATAAAAGGGGTAGAATTTAAAATTTAAACAGCACTGGAAAGCTGGTGATAAAAATGGATTTTTTTTCACTTTCCATCTCTTTTCACATCCGAGTCCTACTCAAGTGAATTCCCTCAATAGATCTGTTTCTCCTCTGCCTTTAACTCAACATGCTTAAATAATATGCATGCCTTGTGATTTTTCCAGTAACGTGATTCCAATAACTATGAAAAAAATTAAATAGCCATCTTTCCTTCATCTTCCTTCCTCCATGTGTGCACATTTCAGGAAAATAGGGAAAGTTGTAGGAAGAATAAAAATACAGCGTCACATCCTGGAAAAGCAGATACTGTTGTTGTTCAGTTACCCAATCCTGTCCGATTCTTTGCAGACCCATAGACTGCAGCATGCCAGGCCTCTCTGTCCCTCAACATCTCCCGAAGTTGGCCCAAATTCATGTCCATTGCATCGGTGATGCCATCCAGCCATCTCAACTTCTGATGCTCTCTTCTCCTTCTGCCCTCAATCTTTCCCAGCATCAGGGTCTTTTCAAATGAGTTAGCTGTTCACAGCAGATGACCAAAGTACTGGAGTTTCAGCTTCAGCATCAGTCCTTCCAGTGAGTATTCGGGATTGATCTGCCTTAGGATTGACTGGTTTGATCTACTTGCTGCCCAGGGGGCTCTCAGGACTCTTCTCCAGCACTGCAGTTCTAAGGCATCAATTCTTTGGCACCCTGCCTTCTTTACAGTCCAGCTCTCAAAACCTTACATGACCACTGGCAGGACCATAGCCTTGACCATACAGACCTTTGTGGGCAGAGTAACGTCTCTGTTTTTTTTCAATGCACTGTCTAGGTTTGTTATAGATTCCCTGCCGAGAAGCAAACGTCTTCTGACTTCATGGACACAGCCACCATCCACTGTGGTTTTAGAGCCCAGGAAGTGAAAATCTGACATTACTTCCACCTTTCACTATTTCCCACGAAGTAATGGGACTGGATGCCATGATCTTCATTGTTTTAATATTTAGTTTTAAGCCGACTCTTTCACTCTCCTCTTTCACCCTCATCAAGAGGCTCTTTAGTTCCTCTTCACTTTCTGCCATTAGAGTGNCACTATTACATCCATACATGACTACTGAAAAAACCATAGCTTTGACTAGATGAATGTGTCTAACTAATGTCTAATTGCTGTCTATTTATCTACCTATCTCTATCTCAAGAGAAAGGGATGAAATTCACATAACACAAAATTGACCATTTAAAGTGTGGTTTAAATCTGAGGGACTTCCCTGGTGGTCCAGTGGTTAAGAATCCACCTTCCAGTGAGGAGGATGTGGGTTCAACTCCTGGTCAGAGAACTAAGGTCCCATGTGCCATGGGGCAACTAGACCTAAGTGCCACAGCAAAGATCCCACATGCCACAACTAAGACATGATGCAGTCAAATAAATAAATAAATACATTTATATGAGTGTGTGTGTGTGTGTATATACACTTAAAGTGTGCGATTTAGTGATATTTAGTATTTCCACTCACTGTGTTGTACACCACCAGCTCTAGCTCCAAAACAATTTCTCATTCCAAAAGTGACCCCCTGTACCATAAGTAGCATTCCTCTCTCTGCCCATTCCCCGGAAACCACTAGTCTACCTTCTGTCCCTGTGGACTTGCCTATTCTCAATATTTCACATAAGTGGAATAATATGAGATTTGGACTTTTGTGTCTTGACTCCTTTTACTTAGTATGATGTTTTCGAGATTTATTCGTGTTACAGCAGGTCTTAGTACTTCGTTCCTTTTTCTTGCTGAAGAAATCCAGCAACTATGCTGTCTGATTTCCAATCCAGACCAAACTGTCTGGATTTGAACACACACACCCTTATGCATCAGCTAGGGGCCAAGGCAAGCTCTTCAGTGTCTCCTTGATGTTCGTTTCCTCACCTGAGAAATGGAGATAATGTATGTAGTCTCTACTTTATGGGGGTATTGTAAAATTAAATTAGTGACTATGTAAATAGCATTAAGAACAGCTCTGGACATGTATTTTGTAAATACAAAATTTTTGCTTTTTTCATTTATTCTTGTGAATAGGATGACAGAGGCAGAGTGGTCCTTTGGGGTCATCTAATCTCTGTGGTTCCCATCACCAGGAGAGCAGTCTGATCCTGAGCTTCCATCACCTGACTATTGCCCAGGCTCAGAGCCTGTCTGTTTCCCACTGTATTCCCACCCTTCTGCTATCATACACAAGATAAAATTGACGATGACTCCTGTTACTCAATGAGCTCAGCACCACCTACAGAACACAAGTGAGACAGTATAAACTTGTAGTTGAAAATCTACAAGAATATACAAGGTAATTTGACAGTTTAACAAATTACTACAGCTCCTAATAAAACATCTTTGCCTTTCCTCCACCCAAAGCCCAGAAAGGTAATTGTCAATTGCTACAAAAATTCTATTTTTAAAAGTTGTGCTTTGGTTTGACACTATTGTACAATGATTTTTGTTTTAGCTAGAATAAAAGGGGTAGAATTTAAAATTTAAACAGCACTGGAAAGCTGGTGATAAAAATGGATTTTTTTTCACTTTCCATCTCTTTTCACATCCGAGTCCTACTCAAGTGAATTCCCTCAATAGATCTGTTTCTCCTCTGCCTTTAACTCAACATGCTTAAATAATATGCATGCCTTGTGATTTTTCCAGTAACGTGATTCCAATAACTATGAAAAAAATTAAATAGCCATCTTTCCTTCATCTTCCTTCCTCCATGTGTGCACATTTCAGGAAAATAGGGAAAGTTGTAGGAAGAATAAAAATACAGCGTCACATCCTGGAAAAGCAGATACTGTTGTTGTTCAGTTACCCAATCCTGTCCGATTCTTTGCAGACCCATAGACTGCAGCATGCCAGGCCTCTCTGTCCCTCAACATCTCCCGAAGTTGGCCCAAATTCATGTCCATTGCATCGGTGATGCCATCCAGCCATCTCAACTTCTGATGCTCTCTTCTCCTTCTGCCCTCAATCTTTCCCAGCATCAGGGTCTTTTCAAATGAGTTAGCTGTTCACAGCAGATGACCAAAGTACTGGAGTTTCAGCTTCAGCATCAGTCCTTCCAGTGAGTATTCGGGATTGATCTGCCTTAGGATTGACTGGTTTGATCTACTTGCTGCCCAGGGGGCTCTCAGGACTCTTCTCCAGCACTGCAGTTCTAAGGCATCAATTCTTTGGCACCCTGCCTTCTTTACAGTCCAGCTCTCAAAACCTTACATGACCACTGGCAGGACCATAGCCTTGACCATACAGACCTTTGTGGGCAGAGTAACGTCTCTGTTTTTTTTCAATGCACTGTCTAGGTTTGTTATAGATTCCCTGCCGAGAAGCAAACGTCTTCTGACTTCATGGACACAGCCACCATCCACTGTGGTTTTAGAGCCCAGGAAGTGAAAATCTGACATTACTTCCACCTTTCACTATTTCCCACGAAGTAATGGGACTGGATGCCATGATCTTCATTGTTTTAATATTTAGTTTTAAGCCGACTCTTTCACTCTCCTCTTTCACCCTCATCAAGAGGCTCTTTAGTTCCTCTTCACTTTCTGCCATTAGAGTGGTATCATCCACATATCTGAAGTTGTTGGTGTTTCTCTCATCTCTCTTGATTCCAGCTTGTAATTCATCCAGCCCACCATTTCTCACAATGTGCTCAGTGTATAGATTAAACAAACACAGTGACAGCAGACAGCCCTGTCGTATTTCTTTCTCAATCTTGACCCAATCAGTTGTTTCATACAGGGTTCTAACTGTTGCTTCTTAACAGTTTCTCAGGAGACAGGTAAGATGGTCTGGTATTCCCATCTTTTTAAGAGCTTTCCATAGTTTGTTATGATCCACATAGTCAAAGGCTTTGGAGTAGTTGATGAAGCAGAAGTAAATGTCTTTCTGGATTCCCTAGCTTTCTCTCTGATCCAGCAAATGTCAGCAATTTGATCTCTAGTTTCTCTTCCTTTTCTAAGCCCAGCTTGAACATCTTGAAGTTCTTGGTTTGCATAATGCTAAAGCCTAGCATGCAAGATTTTAAGCATGACCTTACTAGCATAGGAGATGAGGGCAATTGTCTGATGGTTAGCACATTCTTTAGTCCTATCCTTCTTGGGAACTGGGATGAGGGTTGATCTTTTCTGGTCCTGTAGCCACTGCTGGGTCTTCCAGATTTGCTGACATATTGAATGCAACACCTTGATGGAATCATCCTTTAGGGTTTTGAATAGTTTTACTGGAATTCTGTCACATCCACTACCTTCATTAACAGCCGTGTTTCCTAAGGCTCCCTTGACTTCTCTCTCCAGAATGTCTGGCTCTGGGTGGCTGACCACACCACTATGGCCATCTGGGTCATTTGAGTCTTTTTTGTACAGTTCTTCCATGTACTCTTTCCATCTCTTGATCGCTTCAGTATCTACTAGGTCTCTGCCATTTATGTCCTTTATTGTGCCCATCTTTGGGCAAAATGTTCCCTTGATACCTCCAATTTTCCTGAAGACATCTCTAGTCTTTCGCCTTTTGTTGTTTTCTTATAGTTTTATACTATAAGAAACTGTTCATTGAAACAGGCCTTCTTGTCTCTCTGTGCTGTTCTTTGGAAATCTACACTTAGTTGGATGTAACTTTCCCTTTCTCCCTTGCTTTTCACTTCTCTATTTTGGTTAGCTATTTGTAAGGCCTCCTGCAAAGAGCTAATAGCAAAGGCAATAGCAAAGGCCACTTTGCCTTCTTGCTTTTCATTTCTTTGGGATGGTTCTGTTTACTGCCTCCTGTACAATATTACGAACCTCTGTTCATAGTTTTTCAGGCATACTGTTTACAAGTTCGAATCCCTTGAAGCTATTCATTACTTCCACTGCATACTCATAGGGGATGTGATTTAAGTCACACCTGGCTGGCCTAGTGGTTTTCCCTGCTTTCTTTAGTTTTAAGTCTGAATTTTGCTATGGGAAGCTGATAATCTGAGCTATAGTCAGCTCCAGGTCTTGTTTTTGCTGGCTATATACAGCTTCTCCATCTTTGGCTACGGAGAGTGTAATCAATTTTATTTCAGTATTGGCCATTTGATGATGTCCATGTGTAAAGTCATCTCTTTTGTTGTTGAAAAAGAGTATTTGCTAAGAGCAATGCATTCTCTTGGCAGAATGCATTGGAAAGTAGATATGCACCTGTCTAAATGACTGTCATTGGGATATTAGGAATAATAATATTATAATAACATCTAGGTATTGAGTAACCAGTTCAAGTATTTTGCTAAGTTTTAAAAGTATCCTTTTTAAGGATACTTTTTGAAGCATCAAAAAGCTTTATGTAATAGATATTAACCACATACTTATATATGGAAATGAGACTCAAGGAAGTTATGAGGCTCAGGGATGGGCCAGAGGTATTTGGACAACTGTCTGAACGTCTCTAAAGCCCACATATTTCTGAGAGATGAAAATAACTTCCATTTATAAACTTTTAAAAATCTTTGACTTCCTTTGGGAATCATCTATCTCAATATTTTTTATTCTTTTCTGCTACCTCATCTCAGGGAAAAAAGTCAAGATGTTTGGTACATTTGTAATCACATTTTCAAATATCTTGAGCTCTCTTAAAGGTGCAAGCTTATCTGTAATTTCTTCTCTCTTATTTATTTTACTTTATCTGATGTGATTTTTATAAATGTCTATGGAGATTTGGGAGTCTTTTCTGACTTCGCTAATGAAAATTTGATTTAGAAAGTCTTCATTCAAAAGAACTATAAATCTCACTGTGAAAAATCCTCTTGACTTTGGTTTTCTCTACACAGTTGAATATACTGTTTATGATAGGATGGCTGTGCTACAATTAAACATCCTATAAAGAAATTCAACTTGTCAAAACTGGCTTGTTAAATAATCTTGGAACCATTATTTGAATAACAAACTAGATTTGAACTTGGATAGCAAACTTCAGTTTTATGGGTCTTCCAATGACCTCATTGTTATTGTAAATGAGTACATCAGGTTTCCTTATCCATTAGGAAAGCCCCACACTCTGTGTGTCAGATGACTCAGAAAACACACAAATCTCTTCCATGCTGAAAGATAAGCTGGTTCTGAATTTTCTCCATCTAATGCCCCTTATAGCTATACATTAAAGCAACATCATCTCAGTCAACTCCTAACTGAGGGAGGGGTATTTACCTTCCTCTCAGTTCACCTGGGCATCAGCTTCATTATTGCACAGTGAGCCTCATTCCTTTCTTTTCAGGAAGATGTTGCAGGTACTGGCATGTGGCCAGGGAGGAGTATTTGCACCATCATGAAATCCTCTCTCCATCAGAGTCCCCCCAGCAACCCACCATCCTCTCCCTAGAACAGGTGGAATATTGCCTAGATTCAAAGATGTCATCCCAGCAAGCACTGTCTCCCAGCTGTTGAGAGAGGACACAGAGATGAAAAAGGCCCTCCATTCTCTTTCTAAGGTTGTATTGAGGCAAGGTAGTCAAGCGAGAACATTCTTGCAATGAAATTCCAGAAGAGGCCCTACCTGCTATATATTCTCCTTAAATATCATACCTCCTTTTTATGCCCTTGGCCAAAATGTCTCACTCTAGGGTTGATTTTCCCATCACCACTACCCCCACTTGGATATTTGGCAATATCTGGAGGCATTTGGGGGCTTCCCATGTGGCGCAGTGGTAAAGAATTCACTGCCAAGGCAGGAGACACAAGAGATGTGGATTTGATCCCTGGATAGGAAGATTCACCTGGAGGAGGAAATGACAACCCATTTCCCTGGAAAATCCCATGGGCAGAAGAGCCTGGCAGGCTGTGGTCCATGGGGTCGCAAAACGTCAGACACAATTGAGCTCACACTCAAATGCAAAAACAAAAACAGCAGACATTTTTGATCATCACAATCAGGGCAAACCACTGGCATCTAGTGAGTAGAGGCCAGGGATGCTGCTAAACCTCCTCCAGGGCACAGAAAGCCCCCGACGTCAATACTGCAGAGGTTGGAAAGCCCAGCCTCAAGCCCATAGGCAAGTAGACAAAGGGCATCACCCCTTCCTTCTCAATCCATAGACAAATTATGAAGTGCTTTTCATGTGGTAAAGATTGTGCTTACTATTGAGGGAGATAAAAAGGAATTGGACTGAGTTGGGAAAGTGAATAAAGTGTGGTGGTTAAAAGCACCAGCTCAGGTGCCAGAGACCCTGAGTTCAAACCTCAGGCTCTGTCACTTAGTAGCCATGTGAACCTGGGCGAATTCCATAATCACTTTGAGCATCTTTTCTCATTTGTAAAATACCACAAACAATGATACCTATATTATAAGCTTGTCTTGATGATTAAATGAATTGTTACACATAAAAGTGCTTTGAACAGGCCTGCCACTTTCCCCCTCTCTTTTCCTACTACTTCAGATGATGTAGACACATGAGGAGTGTGTCCTCGGACAAAAAGAGACTGGTTCCCCTGCAAACAGGTGAGATCTGGCAGCAATGTAGTTCATGTGAAAGATCCTGGGCTGGGTTATATTCTAGTTCTGACTTCCTTAGCAGTCTTGGCAAAATGACTCCTGCAACCCAGACCTCTACTTCCTTATGTTCAAAATGAGAGTGATGGTACCTGCCAAATCAGTAAGTCGCTGGGAAGATAAAATGAAATAATAAATGTGAAACCAATTTGAAAAATTGTTGTTACAGATTTGAACTTTGGAGGAATAATATTTCATGGTATATAGTTTGCATCTTTCTGCATTCTCACATCTTCTCTAAAACTTAAAAAAAAATTATTTGTTCTCTTGAAAACAGTACAAATGGAAAACTTTATTCAAAGACCTTCAATTTATTCCTGGATATAAGCCAGTGAGTTGAATTAATTTTCAAAGCTTTGCGAAAACATTGTTTAAAATTACAATGGCAATTTTCTGGTTTGAAAGGAATTAGGTGGATAAAATACATTGATTATTGAAACCAATTTGTTGAATGCCTTCAGGCTCACAAGCATCTAAACATGAGTCATTTAGAGAGTGACAACCAATTGGGGAATCACATCAGATTCAGCAAGTGTGTGGGGCTGTGTTCTTTTGTTTTCCAGTTTCTGAAGTTAAAACACTGTGCTTCCCCTAAATCTCTTAGTTCTGGCTGGAATTGCTGATCATTAGTGTGACATCCTGACTTGAATCCCCTGTGTTTCTCACCTCACTTCCTGTTTGTGTCAACTGTATGGAACAAGGCCCGGGTTTAGACAAGTGGAATGATTTCTAAATCCAGCCTTACTCTCCCTTTCTCTCTCCCTATCTAAGCACATTCTATTTTCTGTGCTCTGTGATCAGGAGAACACTGCGGCTACACTTCCATTACAACACCAAAATGTACTGACCAAAATCAATGGATATTCTCAACTCCAGGTGAAAGGAGCTGTCAAAAAGCATCATAATGGACACATGTCCACCTCATAAAGCTCTCAGTAGAAATACCAGAGAAAAGGAGCATGACCCCTTGTAAAATTAATTGTTCCAGTTGGGGATTACAGAGGATTAGGTGGGAGGAAGTCTTATGCTGAGCTATGCTGTCACTGTTCTGCCAGGGTAGAAAGAGTCTCTGCCTCCAAAGACCAATGCCCTTCTCTAAAATCTAAATAAATGTTAGATTTATTTTCACTGGACCTTTTATACGCACCACTGAAGTCCTTCAATTTGCCTGGTTATCAGAATTCATTTTCCCTTGGTAGCTGGACAGGAACAAACATGAGAGTGATTTCACAAGTCCATGTACAGTGTGGTCTGGTTTTGATGAGATAAAAGCCATTTACCACCAGCTCCACCATCAGGACACTAACTGGGAAGCAACATCTCAGCTCCTACACCTGAGCTCTTGTAATTCTTTATAGTGAAGATTGCCATATCTTGGATATGTTCTCTGCCTTCCATATTCCTCCCTTCTTCACTTCTTTCGTAAGTTGATCTGTGTGTTATGTAAACGTAGAGCTGCACTGAATTTCCCATCCAATATGCAACATGATCCCCACCCAGAACAAAACCAATCTTTGTCATTTCCCTTCAAGGCCTTGAAGACTGTATCAGTACTTTTGTGCATATATGGTAATTGACACATAGCCCCACCCCCCAGGGGCAAGAAGCTATGTCACGTGCTCTAAGTTCACAGTAAATTCTCAGAGTTTTCATTAAGATACTGGAAGGGTTTTCGCTCAATTTATCCTCTGGCTAACTCAATTCTATGTCTTAGACAATGGATGCTTTTATAGAGAAAATGTTCTTGGCTTTTAAATCTTTTTTTTTTTAAGTCCAGTGCAAATGTAAAAATTGATTTCCTTCACTGCTTCTTCTTAATTCCAAATAATGCTGCATGTACTGCTGTTGCCTGAAGGAGCAGGAAGGACATAATTTACCAGATGTAAGGCTATTAGGCCTTCATTTCCTGAAGTAATGAAACAGCAACTCTTTTTCCCTGTCATAGAAAATTGTCACCAGAATAGTCCAAGACACAATGGCAAGTCCAATTAATGTTTTATTTCTTCAAGACAGCCCAGCTGAAAGATGAATTGACCAAGTGAGAAGAAAACTGGGTAGGAAAATAGTTCCAAAGCGGGGAAGAAGGGCGCTGCAGTAAACGTTATTTTTGTATATTCTATCGTAAATGTTTCAAAGATTACATGAGGATCGTTCTTTCCTACTAGTCAAGATGAAAGCTCATATCTTTGATTTTGCTTTCTCCAATTCTCTCATGGAAAACACCCAATTTCACTTTTTAAAAAGTAGCAGCAGAGAGATAAATTTCAAATATGCAAAATTCTGTTGTAGTTGGAGTAGTGTCTTGGGGGCAAAGTGTTAATTAAGTTAGATTCTGGAATCCTGAACCTTAAGATGAATTTAATACTTTTCAAATTATTTTTACTTTATATTCAATGCATATTTTCAATGTATTTACACATTATATTTAATGTGAATATTCATGATGGTTAATAACTTCAGAAGAAGCACATACTTTTTTTTTTTTTACCTAGAGCTTACCTTGAAGGTGAAGTCGCTCAGTCGTGTCCGACTCTTTGCGACCCCGTGGACTGCAACCTACTAGGCTTCTCCGTCCATGGGATTCTCCAGGCAAGAATACTGGAGTGGACTGCCATTTCCTTTTGCAGGGGATCTTCCCAACCCAGGGATCGAACCTGGGTCTCCCGCATTGGAGGCAGACGCTTTAACCTCTGAGCCACCAGGGAAGCAGAAGGTATATTCTTGGCCTATTTTATGGAAGTATCTATAAGCTTTATCATAGATTAATAATTTGCTTTTAAAAGAAAGTATTCTCTGAAATTGACTTTGCTGCTTTCATTGAATAATAAGAAAGTGAAAGTGAAGTCTCTCAGTCATGTCTGACTCTTTGCGACCCCATGGACAGTAGCCTGCACCAGGCTCCTCTGTCCATGGGATTTTCTAGGCAAGAGTACTGGAGTGGGTTGCCATTTCCTTCTCCAGGGAATCTTCCCGACCCAGGGATCAAACCCAGATCTCCCGCATTGTAGACAGACGCTTTACCATCTGAGCTACCGAATAATAAAAAAATCTACTTAAATCTTATGAAAAGAATAAAGATGAAAGTTATTATAATATAGTCCATGTTTCTGAATATATAGAAAATTATAGATACTTTTCCCTTGTTGGGGCCTCCCTGGTGGCTCAGATGGTAAAGAATCTGCCTATAATGAAGGAGACCTGGGTTCAATCCCTGGGTCAGGAAAATTCCCTGGAGAAGAGAGTGACTACCCACACCGGTATTCTTGCTTGGAGAATTCCACGGACAGGGGAGCCTGGCAGGCTACAGTCCACAGAGTCCGAAAGAGTCAGACAGGACTGAGTGACTGTCGCTACTACTATTTTCCCTTGTTGGTACGTTTGGGTAATAATCATGTCGAAACCATGTGAGATTATACTGGATACACATAAGAAGTGGAGGACACAGTCCTTGCTCTTGAGGAACTTGGGACACAACAGAGAGACTAAAGGGAAGTCCTTGAAGCATTTGGAGAATAATTACCAGGAGCCCACAAGGAAAGCATAGTCAGTATAACAGAGATTCAGACATTGGAGTCAAGGACTTATGAAATTAGGGAATGTTTGCTGTGTGTAACAGCAGCCAGGAAAGCCTGGAAATCTTTTTCCTAAAAAATTTAGCAAAAATGAAGAAGAGAAGAGTGGCTGGAGGTAGGAAAGGGTATTGGAGTCCAAATAGAGAAACTATACTGAAAATTATTTTTGAAAATCCCAATATTTGCCTTTAGATTTATGGAAAGCTTTTCATGAGACTAAGGGAGCAATAAGAATGATTTAGGAAAAATAACTTATTGATGGGACTACACCAATGAAAGGAGAGTTACCCTTTATGGAATAGTATATAAAACTCATGATAATTAAAATCATGTTTTAAAGCCTGGTATAGGAGGAGGGTGTGAGAACTTTTAGAGAGTCCTTATGGACTGGAGAAGGAAATGGCAACCCACTCCAGTGTTCTTGCCTGGAGAATCCCAGGGAAGGGGGAGCCTGGTGGGCTGCCGTCTATGGGGTTGCACAGAGTCGGACACAACTGAAGCGACTTAGCAAGAGCAGCATGGATTATCTCATATGATAATGTTGGGAAAAATCCATCCTTTTGCCTCCTCTGGAAGGTTATGAAATCCTGAAAAGTGACACAGGAAATAGAACTCACCTCCTGAAACATGCTGATTAATTCCACCTGGGTCTCAAAAAGTACAAAACTAAGTCTTTTGTGCTTTTTTTCCTCAGGTAATAGATGAGAACCACATTTTCTGTGTTATGATTTTTGGGTCTCTTCATGTGCTTCACTCTCCAGTGGATTAGTTCAGCTGCTGGTCTCCCAGGTAACCTGTATGCTTTTTTTCCTATGTGCATTTGGGCATGCTACTTTCAGTGCCTGAAATAATTGACTCCATCATTCCACTTCATTTCATTTTTGTTCAAAATCCTTCTACTTTCTAGATCTAGCTCAAATTCTACACCCAAGCTCCTCCTCTGTCTCCTTCGTCAAGTAAGTCAGCAGTACTTGCAGAACACATTCAAACAGTACTGAAAGTATCAGGGGGGTCAGTGGTGGGGAGCTGGAGAATGCACTGCTCTTGCTTACAGAGAAACAATTATCTTTGAGAAGGAAGAACATACAAGGGGAGCAATACTTTGGAATGCATGTTCAAAGGCCCCAAGTAAGAGCCTAAGTACTGAAAGAATTAGGTTTGTTAGTTTAGAATTGAAAATGTCCCACCTCCTCAATCATTAAGTCACTTGATTCTATCACACCAGTAAATTGAATCTTCCGAAACTGTCGTCATCAGGTGCCTAAGAAAAACACAAATAAATCAGAGTCAATGCACTTTTATTTATTTATTCAGAGTTTAGGGGAAAAATTATATCACAACGTGGGTTCTGATTATGAATGAAGTATATTGAAAAAGTCTTACATCAAAAAGCATGTGTTGGCAGTTCCACATGACATCATATGATAGATACAAGAGGGATTTTCTGTTGATGCAAACTACTATTTTATTGCAGTGGTATCAAGTAAGTTAAGCCTCTTATGGACTTTAACAAATGTTTACCTTTTCTAGGCAATTACCTAACTTTTCAATTATCCAGAAAGTGAGCTCATGTGGAGAGCAAAATATACTAAATAATCTGAACACATGGTATTAAAAATCAGAGAACTTTGCTCTTTGTTTGCTTAACATTGCATAAGGAGGTAAAGACATGACCTTGAGCATTTTGTTAATTACAAAGTTTCTCTTTTTATTTGAAACAGGCTATACAGTTTGCTCTCATAATCTATTCACCCATTTAGATGCAGGTTTTCAGTTGTCAGGGTAAACTCTAGCAACATAGGGAAAGGTGTAGCTATACTCTTCTCAGCTGTTCAGACCAACCAGAATTTATTTTTAACTGTTATTGTCATTTGTGGGAGAATGGGATACCAATAGTTACCCAGGCATCCTTCCTAGGATTCTAATACAGCTCTTGGTAGAGTTTTCACTCCTTAGAATATTACTAACATTGTACAGGAGGCAATGATCAAAACCATCCCCAAGAAAAAGAAAGGCAAAAAGGTTGAGGAGGCCTTACAAATAGCTGAGAAAAGAAGAGAAGTGAAAGGCAAAGGAGGAAAGGAAAGGTATACCCATCTGAACTCAGAGTCCCAAAGAATAGTAAGGAGAGATTAAAAAAAAAAAAAGAGCCTTGCTAAGTGAAAAATGCAAAAGAATGGAGGAAAACAATAGAACGGGAAAGACTAGTGGTCTCTTCAAGAAAATTAGAGATACCAAACAGAAGCAGAAATTATTAAGAAGAAGTGGCAATAATACACAGAAGAACTATACAAAAAAGAGCTTAATGAACCAGATAACCATGATGCTGTGATCACTCATCTAGAGCCAGACATCCTAGAGTGTGAAGTCAAGTGGGCCTTAGGAAGCATCACTACAAACAAGACTAGTAGAGGTGATGGAACGCCAGATAAGCAATTTCAAATCTTTAAAGATGATGCTATTAAAGTGCTGCACTCAATATGTCAGCAAATTTGGAAAACTTAGCAGTAGCCACATTACTGGAAAAGGTTGGTTTTCATTCCAATCCCAAAGATGGGCAATGTCAAAGAATGTTCAAACTACTACACAATTGCACTCATCTCACATGCTAACAAGGTCATTCTCAAAGTCCTCCAAGCTAGGTTTCAAAGTATGTGAACCAAGAACTTCCAGATGTACAGGCTGGATTTAGAAAAGGCAGAGGAACCAGAGATCAAATTACCAACATCTGTTGGATCATAGTAAAAGCTAGAGAATTCCAGAAAAACATCTGCTTCATTGACAACACTAAATCCTTTGACTGTGTATCACAACAAACTGGAAAATTCTTAAAGAGATGGGAATTCCAGACCACCTTACCTGCCTCCAGAGAAATCTGAATGCAGGTCAAGAAGCTACAGTTATAACTAGACATGGAATGATGGACTGGTTCCAAATTGGGAAAATAGTACATCTAGGCTATATATTGTCACCCTGCTTACTTAACTTATATGCAGAGTACATCATGTGAAATGCTGGGCTGGAAGAAGCACAAGTTGGAATCAAGACTGCTGGAAGAAATATCAATATCCTCAGACATGCAGATGATACAACCCTTATGGCAGAAAGTGAAGAGTAACTAAAGAGCCTCTTGACGAACATGAAGGAGAGTGAAAAAGCTGGCTTAAAACCCAACATTCAAAAATCTAAGATCATGGCATCTGGTCCTGTTGCTGCTGCTGCTAAGTCACTTCAGTGGTGTCCGACTCTGTGTGACCCCAGAGACTGCAGCCCACCAGGCTCCCCCGTCCCTGGGATTCTCCAGGCAAGAACACTGGAGTGGGTTGCCATTTCCTTCTCCAGTGCATGAAAGTGAAGTCGCTCAGTCGTGTCCGACCCTCAGTGACACCATGGACTGCAGCCTACCAGGCTCCTCTGTCCATGGGAATTTCCAGGCAAGAGTACTGGAGTGGGGTGTCATTGCCTTCTCCATCCAGTCCCATTACTTCATGGCAAATAGATGGAGAAATAATGGAAACAGTGAAAGACTTTACTTTCTTGGGCTCCAAAATAACTTCGAACAGTGACTAAAGCTATGAAATCAAATGACATTTGTTCCTTGGAAGAAAAGCTATGACAAATCTAGACAGCATATTAAAGAGCAGAGACATTACTTTGCTGACAAACATTCATCCAGTCAAAGCTATGGTTTTTCCAGCAGCCAAGTGTGGCTGTGAGAGTTGGACCATGAAGGAGGCTGAAGAATTGATGATTTTGAATTGTGGTGTTGGAGAAGACTCTTGAGAGTCCCTTGGACTGAAGATCAAGCCAGTCAATCCTAAAGGAAATCAGTCCTGAATATTCACAGGAAGGACTGATGCTGAAGCTGAAGCTCCAATGCTTTGGTCACCTGATAAGAAGAATCAACTCACTGGAAAAGACCCTGATGCTGGGAAAGAGAGAAGGCAGGAGGAGAAGGAGTTAATAGAGGATGAGATGGCTGGATGGCATCACCGACTCAGTGGACATGAGTTTGAGCAAGCTCCAGGCGATGGTGAAAGTCAGGGAAACTTGGTGTGCTGTAGTGCATGAGGTCCCAAAGAATCAGAGACAATTGAGCAACTGAACAACAGAACGTTATTAAGGTAATCAGTAGTTTTGGTATTGATCAGATTACTAGATCAAGTTGGATATGGATTTTATCAATAACCCATTTTTCAAATACATCTAAGGATGTAAATAGACTTACTCAAAGATATGCACCAAAGCACTGGAGTGAACGCTAGGACTCCCAAACCTTCTCTTAGTGTGAGGTCTGGGAATCTGGGCAAACAATTTCAAGGTGTCACATCCAATTGAATTTTCTTGATCAATAATGCATTTGTTAGGGATCTAAGTTCCTGATACAAGAGTTGTTTTTTGAAGATGTTCTCTTTTTCTTTGACTTTCAACATATTGATTATAGTATATGTAGGTGAGGACTTCTTTATATTTATCTTATTTGGGATTCAACGAGTTTCTTTAGTTCAGTTCAGTTACTCAGTCCTGTCTGACTCTTTGTGACCCCATGGACTGCATCACACCAGGCCTCCCTGTCCATCACCAACTCCGAAGTTTACTCAAACTCATGTCCATTGTGTCAGTGATCCCATCCAACCATATCCTCTGTCGTCCCCTTCTCCTCCTGCCTTCAATCTTTCTCAGCATCTGGGTCTTCTCCAATGAGTAGTTCTTTGCATCAGATGGCCAAAATATCAGAGTTTCAGCTTCAGCATCAGTTCTTCCAATGAATATTCAGGACTGATTTCCTTTAGGATGGACTGGT
>SJYX01013778.1:113258-142320 GCA_006410675.1 Oreotragus oreotragus | reverse complement strand
TGTCAATGTATGGCAAAACCAATACAGTATTGTAAAGTAAAATAAAATAAAAATTAAAATTAAAAAAAATTTAAAAGGTCTACGTGTATGCTGTCTACTTTTATGTAGGGACATGAGTATTTGAAAAGGAAAGAGGCTCAATATTCCATGTTAAAAGAAACTCAAAGAGAGATGGTGTGACTATATTAGATGAAGTAGATTTTAAGTAAAAAATTGTTGTAAGAAACAAAGAAGGAAATATAATTATTACTTAATTTGTTAAAATGATTTCACTAGTAATCAATTAAATGGAAATAAGAGCATGAACAAAATATCATTTTTACATATTAAATTTCAGAGAGACAGACAGATAGATGTCCATTTGCTGGTAAAATTTAGGTGACTCTAGAAAGCTCTTCTATGGTTGGAGAAAGGATTATTTGCCTTTGCAAAATAACTGGCATAATATACTGAACTGTAAAAATTAAGAAACATAGATAATCCTATTTTTGAAGATTTATCCTAAAGGAAAGAAAAAGGAGGATAAAAATATCTTATCTGAAAAGATGTTCACTTCCAATATAATTTTGATACTGAAAGAATTTACGTGTCAGATAATAGCTGGAGACCGACAGACATGGAGAACAGACTTGTGGTCCCAAGGAGTGGGGTTGGGGAGGAGCTGGGGGTTAGCAGATGCAAACTATTATGTATAGAATGGATAACCAACAAGATCCTCCTGTATAGCACAGAGAACTATATTTAATATCCCATGATAAACCACAGTGGAAAAGAATATGAAAAAGAATGTATGTTTATATAACTGAATCATTTGATTGTACAACAGAAATTAACATAACATGGTAAATCAGCTATGGTGCAATTAAAATAAGTTTTAGGAAGGCAGAGAAGGGCATTACATATTCATAAAAGGGTTAATTTCACAAGAAAATATAATTTTTTAAACAGGGATCAAATACTAGATCACCAAAAATTTATGAGGCAACTGTAAGAATTTAAGAGAGAAATAGATTTACAATAAAGATTGGAGATCAATACCAAATTTTCAATAAGGATAGAAGAACTAGACAAAATATAAGGAAACAGAGAAATAAGGGAAGACAGAACACGAACAGCACTATAAACCAAGTGTACTTAACAGATTTGCACAGAATTCTCTAACTAATAACAGCAGAAGGCAGATTTCCCCCCAAGTGCACATGGAATATTCTCCTCAGTAGATCATATGTTGGGTCATAATGCAACTCCAAACAAATCCTAAAGATGGAAATTGTCTAAATGTTTTTTCCAAGCATAAATGAAGTGAGAATCAGTAGCAGAAAAAAACACAAAGAAATGAAAAATGTATGGATATTAAACAGGACAGTTTTAAACAAATAAAATAGATCAAAGAAGAAGTCACAAGAGAAATTTAAGAATACCATAAATCAAATGAAAATGAGAAATCAACATATCAAAGCATTTGGAATGCAGTAAAAGTAGTGCCAAGAGGGAAAATGTATGGCTATAAGCAAGTCTATTCTAGATGTGTATAAGAGACAGCTGTGATGACATAAATGGGAAGGAAACCCCCGAAAAGACGATATACATATGTATGTGTCTATGTATAGCCGATTCACTTTGCTCTGCAGCAGAATCTAAAACAACGTTGTAAAGCGACTCTACTCCAAAGCAATAAATGCTGGAGAGGGTGTGGAGAAAAGGAAACCCTCTTGCACTGTTGGTGGGAATGCAAACTAGTACAGCCACTATGGAGAACAAAGTCACAAGAGAAATTTAAGAATACCATAAATCAAATGAAAATGAGAAATCAACATATCAGAGCATTTGGAATGCAGTAAAAGCAGTGCCAAGAGGGAAAATGTATGGCTATAAGCAAGTCTATTCTGACTATTGCTTGATTTTAATAAAAATGGAACAACTCAGATTACTAACATCAAAAAATGAAACACTACTACTGATTACAAAAAAAGAAAAGGATTATAAGGTAATATTATATTTCTATTCAAAAAAGTTGATAACCTAAACAAAATGGGCAAATTACTAGAAATATACAATCAACCAAAATCCAACCATGAAAAACATGAATAGGTCAATAATCAGTGAAAAGATGGAATCATGAATAGAAAAATATCCCAACAATAGTGGCCAAGGACTAGATGATTCCAAGGGTGAATTTTACCAAACTTTTAAAGAAGAGTCAACAACAGCTCTTTCTAAACTCTTCAGAAAACTGAAGATGAGGGGACACTTCCAAATTCACCCTATGAGGGCTGTATTACATGATACCAAAGCCAAACAATGCAAGTGCAGAATACCAGTTGTCCTTAATTGATCGATGCACTAATCCTCAAGAAAATGCGAGGAAACTGAATCCAGCGGAATATTAACATGTTTACATACTGTGACCAAGTAGGATTTCTACAATTCAAAAATGGTTCTACATACAAAAATCATATAAATGTAATATCCCACATTAATCAAATGAAGAAACCAAAATACATGATCATCTCAATTCAAGTAGGAAAAGAGTATGATAAAATCCAACACTCTTTTTTGATAAAAAACACTCAAATTAGGAATAGAGAAAACTTCCCAACATGACAAAAGCTATATATAAAAAGTGAAAAAAAAATTACATCATGATCAAAGATGAGAAGCTTTTACCCTGAAATCAAGAGCAACATATGGATGCCACTTGTGTTAATTCTATTTAACACAGCATTGGAAGTCCTAGCTAGAACAAGTAAGCAAGAAAAAGAAATAAAAATTATACAGATTGAAAAAGGAGTTGTGAAAGTGCTTCTCTTCTTGGATAATATGATCTTACATGTAAAAACTCTCAAAGATTCTAATAAAAAACCTGTTAGTTAAAAAGTATCATCGAAGTTTCAGTACACAAAATCAAACTATAAAAATCATTGCATTTCTGTATAATAGCAATTAACATTCCAAAAAAAGAAATAAATTCGATTCCATTTGAAATAGCATCTAACAGAAACAAAATTTAACCAAGAAGACAAAAGATTTGTGTACAAAAACTGTAACACATTGCTGAAAGAAATTCAAGAAGATAAATCATTGGAAAGAAGTAGGCTGGAGACAATATTGTTAAGATGAAATTACTAGTAAGGCTACCTATAGATTCAGTGAAATCTCTACAAAGTCTCAGTAGCCTTCTTTTGCTGAAATTAAACAATGCATTCTAAAATGCATATGAATCTCAGAAGGCCTTCAAAGAGTTAGAAAAGTCTTGAGAAAGAAGAACATGATAGGAGGACTCACATCATTTCTGGTTTTGAGATTTATTGCAAATCTACAGGGATCGTAATAGGGTGGTAATGCCATAAGAACAGACACACAGAACAAAAGACTAGAACAGAGTTTCCAGTAACGTATCTTCGTAAATGCGGTCAATGATTTTGAAAAGGGTGCCAAGAGCATTTAATGTGGGAAAGGAGAGTATTTTTAGTATTTTTACATATTTTTACTGGATGTCCATATGCAAAAGAGTGCACCTGAACTCTTACCTTGCACATTTGCAAAACATATTTCAAGAAGGATCAAAGACCTAAATGGAAGAAGGCTTAAAACTAAAGGCATCCCTTGGAGATATTGTGGGTTCTGTTCCAGACCACTGAAATTAAGCAAATATCGCAAAAAAGTGACTCACATGAATTTTGATTTCCTGGAGCATATAAGTTATATTTATACTTTACTGTAATCTGTTACATGTTCTATTACAACCTATTACATGTTCTATTTCAACCTAGACAGCATATTAAAAAGCAGAGACATTAATTTACCAACAAAGATCTGTCTAGTAAAAGCTATGGGTTTTCCAGTAGTCATGTACGGCTATGAGAGTTGGACTGCAAAGAAAGCTGAGTGCCAAAGAATTGATGCTTTTGAACTGTGGTGTTGAAGGCTCTTGAGAGTCCCTTGGACTGCAAGGAGATTCAACCAGTCAATCCTAAAGGAAGTCCGTCCTGAATATTCATTGGAAGGACTGATGTTGAAGCTGAAACTCCAATACTTTGGCCACCTGATGCGAAGAGCTGACTCATTTGAAAAGACCCTGATGCTGGGAAAGATTGAAGGCAGGAGGAGAAGGGGATGACCGAGGATGAGATGGTTGGAAAGCATCACCGATGTGACAGACACAAGTTTGAGTAGGCTCCAGGAGTTGGTGATGGACAGGGAGGCCTGGCATGCTGCAGTCCATGGGGTTGCAAGGAGTCGAACACGACTGAGTGACTCAACTGAATTGATTACATGTTTAATAGCATTATATCTAAAAACAATGTACATACCGGAATTAAAATATAATGCTGTTAGGAAAACTGAGCCAATAAATTTGCTCAGTGAAAAATTGCCAAAAACCTGTTAACTTGTAAAAAGAAATGCAACATCTGTGAAGAGCAACAAAGCAAAGCACAATAAAATGAGGTAAGCCCGTATTAAACTCCTAGATGAAAACAAGCTTTACTCCTAGGGTAAAGCTTCATGACATTAGATTGGAGGTGGCTATTTTTTTAGACATGACAGTAAAAGCACAGTGAATAAAAGATATAAACAGATAAACCAAATCAAAGCTCATGAAAATTTAAAACTACTGTGCAAAGGCTACTATTAATTGAGTGAAAAGATAATCCACAGAATGAGAGAGAATACACACAAATTGTATCTCATAAAGAATTGATGTCCAGATATAGAACAACACAACCTCAAAGGACCCAATTCAAAAAGTGGGCAAAGGATCTGAATAGATGTGTCTCCAAAGAACACATAAAAATGGCCAGTTATCAAGCGCATAAAGATGCCCAGCATCACTGGTCATTAGGAAAGGCAAGCAAAACCACAGGTACCACTTCACACTCACTGGGATGGCTGTTACCAGAAGAAAGCAACACACAACTCGAAAAATGAGTGCTGGAGAAAGCAGGAGCTCAAATGGATATGCATACACTAAGTCCACAGCAGCGCTATTCCCCAGAGGGAAAACAACCCATGCATTCACCGACAGATGAAACAATAAAGGAAATATATGTACAGCCACGGAAAGGAGCGAAATTCTGACACATGTTACAACACGGATGGACCTCAAAAACATTTTGCTAATGAAATAAATGAGACTCAATAGGCCAGTTATTGTATCACCCCATTTATATGTGGTATCTGAGACTAATAACAACCCATGCATTCACCGACAGATGAAACAATAAAGGAAATATATGTACAGCCACGGAAAGGAGCGAAATTCTGACACATGTTACAACACGGATGGACCTCAAAAACATTTTGCTAATGAAATAAATGAGACTCAATAGGCCAGTTATTGTATCACCCCATTTATATGTGGTATCTGAGACTAATTCACAGATGCAGAAAATAGAACATGGATTACCAGGAACTGGGGTGAAAAGGGCGTTTTAAAAATATGTACCGTTTCTAGAAATAAAACTGCCACATGAGCCAGCAATCCCACTACTGGGCACATACCCCCCAGAAAATCACCATTCAAAAAGACACATGCACCCCGCTGTTCACTGCAGCACTATTTACAATAGCCAGGACAAGGAGGCAACCTGGATGTCTAGTGACAGATGACTGGATAAAGAAGTCGTGGCACATACACACAATGAAATGTTGCTCAGTCATAAAAAGGACGACTTTTAGCCAGTTCTAGCAAGGTGGATGAACCTAGAACCTGTTGTACAGAATGAAGAAAGTCAGAAAGAGAAAAGCAAATATCATATATTAATGCATACATATAGAATCTAGAAAAATAGTACTGATGAACCCATTTGCAGGGTAGGACTAGAGGTGCAAGCATAGAGAACAGGCTTGTAGACACATGGGGGAAGGAGAGGGTGGATGAATTGAGAGAGTAGCACTGAAACGTGTATATTGCCATACGTAAAATAGCTAGGGGAAAGTTGCTGCGTAACACAGGGAGCTCAGTTTGGTGCTCTGTGACGATCTAGAGGGGTGGGATAGGGCTGTGGGGGAGGGGGAGGCTCAGCGGGAGGGGACATACGTATACTTACAGCTGATTCATGTTGTTATATGGCAGAGACCAACACAACATCCTAAAGCAATTATTCTCCAACTAAAAAAAAAAAAACAGGAAGGCTCAGAAAGAGGGATTCCGAGAGAGCTAAGGCCAGGCAGGTTTATGTGACTGTATTATATCTTAAGCAAGGTTCTGCCCCAGAGAGTCAGCCTTCAAACAGATGGTGGTTGTCCTGGATGTCTCTGTGCCTGACAGGAGAATGATTCCGGTAATGCCTTTTTCTGGATACTGTTAACTTTCCATTTATACGTAATGAATGTGTGATGGAACAATGAGCCAGGCAGCATGTGGTGCTGCCTCAAGGACTGACTCATTTCTATTTATTTGGTTTTTCTCTGTTAGAGGCACGCTCATCATTGGAGAGCAAAAAAAGTGGGAAATAAGGATGAAAATAATGGAAAAGCCTTTTCTTCAATTCTTTTTTCTTGAAATATAGGTAGAATTCTGGGTATAAACCCAAAGAAAATAAAACGAGGATCTGGAAGAGATATGTATGTCTGCTCTCATGCTCATTTTAACATTATTTGCAATAGTCAAGATATGGAAGCAATCTAAGTGCCCAGTAACAGAGAAAGAATACATGATATACACATACAATAGAATATTAGTTAGTCTTTAAAAAGAAATGTTTTTGCCTTTTGTGTCAACACAATTTGACACAAATGTTAAAGACATTACCTTAAGTAAATAAGCCATGCACAGAAGACAAATATTATGCATTTAGGCAAACTCAGAAGCATAGAGGAGAATGGTGGTTGCCAGGGACTGGGGGGAAGAGGGTTTGGGGAGATATTTGTCAAAGGCAAGAAACAGAGCTACCTTAAATGTGAAAAAAATGTGTACAGTTTCGATATGTGACGATGAAAAGGTCCTAGAGATGAGTAGTAGTCCTGGGTGCACTGTGAATGTACATAAAAGGAACATTTTATATTATGTGTATTATATTTAAGAGAGATTTCAAAAGAAGAACAAATACCATGTGCCGTGAAGCCAGGCGGCCAGGAGTTGGAAGGCCCGAGTCTGCATCTCCTCTTAGTCTCTGGAACATGCTGCCTAATCTTTTGGAGGCTCGTTGTTTAGTTGGTAAGTTGTGGCTGACTCTTTTGTGACTCCATGGACTGTCGCCCACCAAGCTCCTTCTGTCCATGGGATTTCCCAGACAAGAATATTGCAATGGATTGCCATTTCCTTCCCCAGGGAACTTCCTGATCCAGGGAGCAAACCTACATCCTCTCTGCATTGGCAGGCAGGTTCTTGACCATTGAACCACAGGGAAGCCCTCTGAGGCTCAGTTTTCCCTTAAGGGCTAACCCACCCAGCTATGGGGTTGGTTGTGAACTAAAAGAGGAAAAGAGAGGCTGATGCAGTAAGCAGGTAACCAGTGGATAGTCACTAGGTGCTCTGAAAACAAAGGAAAAGCTGAAGGGAGTGAGTGTCAGGTAGAAAGCACAGGGATATCAAATACAGAGAAGTGAGAACTTTCAGCCTGGAGCAGGAAGTAATCTTGGGGAAAACACATATTAAAAGAAAAACAAAACAAAGTAGAAAACAAATAATGCACTGTTAGTGGACCTCGGAATCCATTCTATCCAGATGGGGTCATTTTTGACCTATATAATAACATTACTATTGTTCCATGCAAGGAAATATTATCTAAAATTCCAAAAAGAGTGGGCTGGATCTATAGGAAGCATGACCCCGGTCACTAGGTGCATCTAAGCAGGCAAAAATAAGTCTTTTTCCTAAAAGGGGACAGGTGAAAATTGGGCTTGATGATCTATGAGGTCCTCACAGTCTAACACATATATTCACTCTAATAGCTGTAAACTCTGAAATCTAAGGAACTAGAGAGAGAAGAAAAATTATCTCCTGCCACCAAATTCACAGCTTGCCCACCCTGTTTCCCTATATTCTAAATTTACAGGTCAGACCACAGAAGCCACGGAGCAGGTGTAATGCATGGGGCTGCTGAGTCCTGAGCATTTAAGGAAGAGGTTGCAGGATCCTCCTGAGCAGCAACATCCCCTGAGGAAGAGCCTGGGCACGTGAAAAGATGCTCAACATCACTAATTGTTAGAGAAGTGCAGTCTCACTGGTCAAAACTGCCATCTTCCAAAAGCCTACAGATAACAAACGCTGCAGATGGTGTAGAGGAAAGGGAACCCTCCTGCACTGTAGATGGGACTGTGAATTGGTGCAGCTACTATGGAGAACAGTAATGGAGGTTCCTTAAACTAAAAGTCGAGTTACCATACGATCCAGCAATCCCACTCCTAGGCATGTATCTGGAAAAGATGAGAATCCTAATTTGAAACGATACACATGCCCTAATGTTTATAACAACACTATTTACAATAGCCAAGACATGGAAGCAACCTAAATGTCCACTGACAGTTAAACAGATAAAGAAGATATCACTTATGATATTGCTTATATGTAGAACCTTGGAAATGATTCAGATGAACTTACAAAACANTGTTTATAACAACAGTATTTACAATAGCCAAGACATGGAAGCAACCTAAATGTCCACTGACAGTTAAACAGATAAAGAAGATATCACTTATGATATTGCTTATATGTAGAACCTTGGAAATGATTCAGATGAACTTACAAAACAGAAACAGTCTCACCGACATAGAAAATAAACTTATGGTACCAAAGGGGAAGGGAGGAGGAGGGAATAAATCAGGAGTTTGGCATTAACTTATACACACTGCTGTATACCAAATAGATAAACAGCAAGGCCTACTGTATAGCACAGGGAATTGTATTCAATATCTTGTAACAATCTATAAAGGAAAGAATAGGTATATATTGAATCAGTTTTCTGTAGATTGAAACTCAACAGTGTAAATCAATTATATTTCAGTTAAAAATGGGGATCTTTGGACTGTCTGACAAAGAGCTCAGAATAAGCTTTTCACTGAAGCGTAGCTGATTTATATTGTGTTTCCGGTGCACAGCATAGTGACTTAGTATTGGTGCAGATTACAGTTCATTATAAATGGCTGCAAGATAAGGAACCCAGTCCCCTGTAATTTCCTGTTGCTCATCCATTGTCTATAGAGCAGTTTGTATCTGTTAATCTCATGCCCTTCATGTTCTCTCCCCTTTCGTAAGCACAAGACTGTTTCCTTCGTGAGTCTGTTCTGGTTTGCACATGCGTTCCTTTGTGTTAATAAACAATAACAATAATAATAAAACAATAATAATCTAGACAGATTCCACATGTAACTCATACCATACAATACTGTCTTTCTCTGTTTGACTTAAGTTCACATAGTATAATAATCTCTAAGTCTATCTATGTTGCTGCAAGTGCATTATTTCATTTTTTATGGCTGAGTGATATTCATATATGTTTATATATATATATATATATCACGTCTTCTTAATCCAATCATCTCTTGATGGGCATTTGGTTTGCTTTCATGCCTTGTCAACTGGAAATTATATTGTTTATAAACAATGAAGTACATCTATCTTCTCAAATTTATACCCAGGAGTGGACTACGTGGTAGTTCAATTTTGTTTTGTAAAGAGCTTCAATATTGTTTTTACTAGTGGTTATACCAATCTGCATCACCACCAATAGTGTGCCAGAGTCTCCTCCTCCCCACATCCTCACCAACATTTAGTAGACTTTTTGATGATAGTCATTTTGACAGGGGTGAGATTGTACCTCATTGTGGTTTTGATTGGTATTTCTCTAACAATTAGTGATGCTGAGCATCTTTTCATGTGCCTGTTAGTCATCTACATGTCTTCTTTGCAAAAATATCTGTTCAAGTCTTCTGCCCATTTTTTTTTCAGAAAAGTGACAATTTTATTACTATAACTTTTATTATTTAACTGCCTGACACAACTCTACAATGTTTTTCCTTTCCTCTTATCTCTGAATACTTAAAAAAATTGAGATAAAATTCATATTTTATATGAAGTCACTGTTGGGTGTCTCAGTGTAAAGAATCCTCCTGCCAATACAGGAGATGCAGGAGACACGAGTTCAATCCTTGGGTTGGGAGGATCCCTGGAGGAAGAGATGGCAACGCACACCAGTATTCTTGCCTGGAAAATCCCATGGACAGAGAAGGCTGGCAGGTTATGGTTCATGGGGTAACAAAAGAGTTGGACATGACCGAGCACAGAATTTATTTAACATCTAGGTCACCGTGTGAATGGAGAAGGAAACGGCAATCCACTCCAGCATTCTTGCCTGGAAAACCCCATGGACCGAGGAACCTGGCAGGCTACAGCCCACGGGGTTGCAAAGAGTCAGACACGACTGGGCGACCTCACTTTNTTGTATCTCATAAAGAATTGATGTCCAGATATAGAACAACACAACCTCAAAGGACCCAATTCAAAAAGTGGGCAAAGGATCTGAATAGATGTGTCTCCAAAGAACACATAAAAATGGCCAGTTATCAAGCGCATAAAGATGCCCAGCATCACTGGTCATTAGGAAAGGCAAGCAAAACCACAGGTACCACTTCACACTCACTGGGATGGCTGTTACCAGAAGAAAGCAACACACAACTCGAAAAATGAGTGCTGGAGAAAGTAGGAGCTCAAATGGATATGCATACACTAAGTCCACAGCAGCGCTATTCCCCAGAGGGAAAACAACCCATGCATTCACCGACAGATGAAACAATAAAGGAAATATATGTACAGCCACGGAAAGGAGCGAAATTCTGACACATGTTACAACACGGATGGACCTCAAAAACATTTTGCTAATGAAATAAATGAGACTCAATAGGCCAGTTATTGTATCACCCCATTTATATGTGGTATCTGAGACTAATTCACAGATGCAGAAAATAGAACATGGATTACCAGGAACTGGGGTGAAAAGGGCGTTTTAAAAATATGTACCGTTTCTAGAAATAAAACTGCCACATGAGCCAGCAATCCCACTACTGGGCACATACCCCCCAGAAAATCACCATTCAAAAAGACACATGCACCCCGCTGTTCACTGCAGCACTGTTTACAATAGCCAGGACAAGGAGGCAACCTGGATGTCTAGCGACAGATGACTGGATAAAGAAGTCGTGGCACATACACACAATGAAATGTTGCTCAGTCATAAAAAGGACGACTTTTAGTCAGTTCTAGCAAGGTGGATGAACCTAGAACCTGTTGTACAGAATGAAGAAAGTCAGAAAGAGAAAAGCAAATATCATATATTAATGCATACATATAGAATCTAGAAAAATAGTACTGATGAACCCATTTGCAGGGTAGGACTAGAGGTGCAAGCATAGAGAACAGGCTT
Organism: Oreotragus oreotragus; assembly: GCA_006410675.1. Taxonomy (NCBI): domain Eukaryota; kingdom Metazoa; phylum Chordata; class Mammalia; order Artiodactyla; family Bovidae; genus Oreotragus; species Oreotragus oreotragus. Next base: position 130,957 of record SJYX01013778.1, on the reverse strand, counting down.
GTAGACACATGGGGGAAGGAGAGGGTGGATGAATTGAGAGAGTAGCACTGAAACGTGTATATTGCCATACGTAAAATAGCTAGGGGAAAGTTGCTGTGTAACACAGGGAGCTCAGTTTGGTGCTCTGTGACGATCTAGAGGGGTGGGATAGGGCTGTGGGGGAGGGGGAGGCTCAGCGGGAGGGGACATACGTATACTTACAGCTGATTCATGTTGTTATATGGCAGAGACCAACACAACATCCTAAAGCAATTATTCTCCAACTAAAAAAAAAAAAACAGGAAGGCTCAGAAAGAGGGATTCCGAGAGAGCTAAGGCCAGGCAGGTTTATGTGACTGTATCAGATCTTAAGCAAGGTTCTGCCCCAGAGAGTCAGCCTTCAAACAGATGGTGGTTGTCCTGGATGTCTCTGTGCCTGACAGGAGAATGATTCCGGTAATGCCTTTTTCTGGATACTGTTAACTTTCCATTTATACGTAATGAATGTGTGATGGAACAATGAGCCAGGCAGCATGTGGTGCTGCCTCAAGGACTGACTCATTTCTATTTATTTGGTTTTTCTCTGTTAGAGGCACGCTCATCATTGGAGAGCAAAAAAAGTGGGAAATAAGGATGAAAATAATGGAAAAGCCTTTTCTTCAATTCTTTTTTCTTGAAATATAGGTAGAATTCTGGGTATAAACCCAAAGAAAATAAAACGAGGATCTGGAAGAGATATGTATGTCTGCTCTCATGCTCATTTTAACATTATTTGCAATAGTCAAGATATGGAAGCAATCTAAGTGCCCAGTAACAGAGAAAGAATACATGATATACACATACAATAGAATATTAGTTAGTCTTTAAAAAGAAATGTTTTTGCCTTTTGTGTCAACACAATTTGACACAAATGTTAAAGACATTACCTTAAGTAAATAAGCCATGCACAGAAGACAAATATTATGCATTTAGGCAAACTCAGAAGCATAGAGGAGAATGGTGGTTGCCAGGGACTGGGGGGAAGAGGGTTTGGGGAGATATTTGTCAAAGGCAAGAAACAGAGCTACCTTAAATGTGAAAAAAATGTGTACAGTTTCGATATGTGACGATGAAAAGGTCCTAGAGATGAGTAGTAGTGCTGGGTGCACTGTGAATGTACATAAAAGGAACATTTTATATTGTGTGTATTATATTCAAGAGAGATTTCAAAAGAAGAACAAATACCATGTGCCGTGCAGCCAGGCGGCCAGGAGTTGGAAGGCCCGAGTCTGCATCTCCTCTTAGTCTCTGGAGCATGCTGCCTAATCTTTTGGAGGCTCATTGTTTAGTTGGTAAGTTGTGGCTGATTCTTTTGTGACTCCATGGACTGTCGCCCACCAGGCTCCTTCTGTCCATGGGATTTCCCAGACAAGAATATTGCAATGGATTGCCATTTCCTTCCCCAGGGAACTTCCTGATCCAGGGAGCAAACCTACATCCTCTCTGCATTGGCAGGCAGGTTCTTGACCATTGAACCACAGGGAAGCCCTCTGAGGCTCAGTTTTCCCTTAAGGGCTAACCCACCCAGCTATGGGGTTGGTTGTGAACTAAAAGAGGAAAAGAGAGGCTGATGCAGTCAGTATATAAAGCAGGTAACCAGTGGATAGTCACTAGGTGCTCTGAAAACAAAGGAAAAGCTGAAGGGAGTGAGCGTCAGGTAGAAAGCACAGGGATATCAAGTACAGAGAAGTGAGAACTTTCAGCCTGTAGAAAACAAATAATGCACTGTTAGTGGACCTCGGAATCCATTCTATCCAGATGGGGTCATTTTTGACCTATATAATAACATTACTATTGTTCCATGCAAGGAAATATTATCTAAAATTCCAAAAAGAGTGGGCTGGATCTATAGGAAGCATGACCCCAGTCACTAGGTGCATCTAAGCAGGCAAAAATAAGTCTTTTTCCTAAAAGGGGACAGGTGAAAATTGGGCTTGATGATCTATGAGGTCCTCACAGTCTAACACATATATTCACTCTAATAGCTGTAAACTCTGAAATCTAAGGAACTAGAGAGAGAAGAAAAATTATCTCCTGCCACCAAATTCACAGCTTGCCCACCCTGTTTCCCTATATTCTAAATTTACAGGTCAGACCACAGAAGCCACGGAGCAGGTGTAATGCATGGGGCTGCTGAGTCCTGAGCATTTAAGGAAGAGGTTGCAGGATCCTCCTGAGCAGCAACATCCCCTGAGGAAGAGCCTGGGCACGTGAAAAGATGCTCAACATCACTAATTGTTAGAGAAGTGCAGTCTCACTGGTCAAAACCGCCATCTTCCAAAAGCCTACAGATAACAAACGCTGCAGATGGTGTAGAGGAAAGGAAACCCTCCTGCGCTGTAGATGGGACTGGGAATTGGTGCAGCTACTATGGAGAATAGTAATGGAGGTTCCTTAAACTAAAAATCGAGTTACCATACGATCCAGCAATCCCACTCCTAGGCATATATCTGGAAAAGATGAGAATTCTAATTTGAAACGATACACATGCCCTAATGTTTATAACAACAGTATTTACAATAGCCAAGACATGGAAGCAACCTAAATGTCCACTGACAGTTAAACAGATAAAGAAGATATCACTTATGATATTGCTTATATGTAGAACCTTGGAAATGATTCAGATGAACTTACAAAACAGAAACAGTCTCACCGACATAGAAAATAAACTTATGGTACCAAAGGGGAAGGGAGGAGGAGGGAATAAATCAGGAGTTTGGCATTAACTTATACACACTGCTGTATACCAAATAGATAAACAGCAAGGCCTACTGTATAGCACAGGGAATTGTATTCAATATCTTGTAACAATCTATAAAGGAAAGAATAGGTATATATTGAATCAGTTTTCTGTAGATTGAAACTCAACAGTGTAAATCAATTATATTTCAGTTAAAAATGGGGATCTTTGGACTGTCTGACAAAGAGCTCAGAATAAGCTTTTCACTGAAGCGTAGCTGATTTATATTGTGTTTCCGGTGCACAGCATAGTGACTTAGTATTGGTGCAGATTACAGTTCATTATAAATGGCTGCAAGATAAGGAACCCAGTCCCCTGTAATTTCCTGTTGCTCATCCATTGTCTATAGAGCAGTTTGTATCTGTTAATCTCATGCCCTTCATGTTCTCTCCCCTTTGGGAAGCACAAGACTGTTTCCTTCGTGAGTCTGTTCTGGTTTGTACATGCGTTCCTTTGCGTTAATAAACAATAACAATAATAATAAAACAATAATAATCTAGACAGATTCCACATGTAACTCATACCATACAATACTGTCTTTCTCTGTTTGACTTAAGTTCACATAGTATAATAATCTCTAAGTCTATCTATGTTGCTGCAAGTGCATTATTTCATTTTTTATGGCTGAGTGATATTCATATATGTTTATATATATATATATATATCACGTCTTCTTAATCCAATCATCTCTTGATGGGCATTTGGTTTGCTTTCATGCCTTGTCAACTGGAAATTATATTGTTTATAAACAATGAAGTACATCTATCTTCTCAAATTTATACCCAGGAGTGGACTACGTGGTAGTTCAATTTTGTTTTGTAAAGAGCTTCAATATTGTTTTTACTAGTGGTTATACCAATCTGCATCACCACCAATAGTGTGCCAGAGTCTCCTCCTCCCCACATCCTCACCAACATTTAGTAGACTTTTTGATGATAGTCATTTTGACAGGGGTGAGATTGTACCTCATTGTGGTTTTGATTGGTATTTCTCTAACAATTAGTGATGCTGAGCAGCTTTTCATGTGCCTGTTAGTCATCTACATGTCTTCTTTGCAAAAATATCTGTTCAAGTCTTCTGCCCATTTTTTTTTCAGAAAAGTGACATAATTTTATTACTATAACTTTTATTATTTAACTGCCTGACACAACTCTACAATGTTTTTCCTTTCCTCTTATCTCTGAATACTTAAAAAAATTGAGATAAAATTCATATTTTATATGAAGTCACTGTTGGGTGTCTCAGTGTAAAGAATCCTCCTGCCAATACAGGAGATGCAGGAGACACGAGTTCAATCCTTGGGTTGGGAGGATCCCTGGAGGAAGAGATGGCAACGCACACCAGTATTCTTGCCTGGAAAATCCCATGGACAGAGAAGGCTGGCAGGTTATGGTTCATGGGGTAACAAAAGAGTTGGACATGACCGAGCACAGAATTTATTTAACATCTAGGTCACCGTGTGAATGGAGAAGGAAACGGCAATCCACTCCAGCATTCTTGCCTGGAAAACCCCATGGACCGAGGAACCTGGCAGGCTACAGCCCATGGGGTTGCAAAGAGTCAGACACGACTGGGCGACCTCACTTTTAGCATCTGAAAGACTACAACTCAGGGGTTTTCAGTGTAGTCACTATGCCATGCTACATCACCACTAATCGTAAAAACTTTCTATCACTCCCCCCAAATCTGTCGCTGCTGCTGCTGCTGCTAAGTCACTTCAGTCGTGTCCGACTCTGTGCCACCGCACAGACAGCAGCCCACCAGGCTCCGCCATCCCTGGGATTCTCCAGGCAAGGACGCTGGAGCGGGTTGCCAGGACCAGCAGTCAATCCCCCGCCGCCACCACGTGCCTCCCCCCGACCTCTTTCTATCCCCTGTGAGCACTCATGCATTTCCTGTCCCCGTGGATTGACCTCTATTTCCTGTCCCCGTGGCTTGTCCCTGTGGATTGACCTCTATTTCCTGTCCCCGTGGCTTGTCCCTGTGGATTGACCTCTATTTCCTGTCCCCGTGGCTTGTCCCCGTGGACTGACCTCTCCTGGACATTTCGTGTGGACTGGGTCGTACAGCGTGTGTGCCTCCTGTCTGTTGCCTGTCACTTAGCATTCCTTCTGCTTCAGCAACAGGGGAGCCACAGAGGTCTGCCCTTGGGTCTGATCAAGACTGTCCTTGCCTCTTCTTTCTCAGAGCCTGGGGTCCCCCTGGCCCATTTCCTGCCACCGGCAAGGTTAATGACGGAGGGGCCTGGGGGGCGCCCGGGCCGGGGGAGGGCCACTCACGCATCCAAGACGAAGTAGAGGCTGAAGGCGCCGTCGCAGTCGTACAGCTCGTCTGCCTTGCTCCTGTGCTGCGCGTTGCCGCCGTGGAGGCTGATCTCATCCGGGCTGAAGAAGCAGTGACCACTTCCCCAGCCCTCGCAAGGGCGCCGGCGGGCGCGTCTCCAGCCCAGGGCGCGGCGCTGGAGGCTCTCTGCGCACAGCAGTGGGAGCGGCAGCGACAGCCACAGCAAGAGCCGGGGCCCCCAGGGCCCGCCGCTCCGCATGGGACCGGCCGCTGCGGAGTGCCCACCTGCTCCTGACCCCTCCGGGCCGCCCCAGGCCAGGGCCACCGGGGTCTCTCCTTGTCCCAGGGACCTTGGCACGCCCAGTCCTCTAACTATAGGGCACTGAAGCCTCCCCAGTACCTGCCCTGAGGGCGAAGAGGCAAAAGGGTTGGCCTTGGGGGATAGCCCTTCCCCCACCCCAAGGAGACTGGCTTCTCTGCGGTGGCCCTTATGACGGCGGGGAGGTTGCCATGGTGACTCTGTGACTGCAGCTCTGCTCACTGTCCCCCTGTTGATAGTCCCAGGGGGCGGGCAGAGAATCTTTGGAGGGGTGACAAAATGAGGCCTCTGTCTCTCATTCCAAACCTTCTCAAGCAGCCATTAAAATCCCAGAGAAACCCTCCCTTTTTGTCAACTGAAAGAAGGCAGCTGAGGTGGCTTAGATATGGACAGCGCCATTGGCAGGACATCCAGGAACTGGGAGCTTGGAGCGTCCCAGTGGTCATTCTTGTGACACAGTGGATGGAAGGTTCTAGAAGGGGAAGAAGGTCTTGCAAGAGTGTCAAAGTTCCTTGTGAATGAAGGACGCGCCAGTTATCTTCTGCTGTTTAACAAACCACCCTAAACCGAGTGACATAAAACAAGACCTTTTGTATTGTATCCACAAATTCTGTGATTAGAAATCAGAAAGGGCTGAGTGGGGATGGCCTATCTCTGCTCCATGGAGCAACACTGGGCATTAACAACCCTGAATCAAAAGTGTTTCAAAAACTCAGACTGTGAATGTAAAAATGTTTAGAAATATTTTAGCCAAGTTGTTCCCTTTTGTATGCACAAAAGAGTGATATATATCAAAATCTTTTCTTATTAAATCTAAAATAGTTATGGAACACAAGTCCATGTGCCCAATATACAGTGAAGCCAAACAACGTCGAAACGTCTGAGCTTGGAGCAGAGGTTTATTGCAGAGCCTTTGCAGAGCAAAAAGACAGGTGATTCATGCCTTAAAAACCCCTGAATGCCCTGAAAGCTTTCAGGAAAGCCCTTTTATGGGAAAGGTGAGGTTGGGACATGGTTAGTTGTTGCACATTTCTTGGTGTCAGATCCTCTGTTCCTGAGGTCAGGTCACAGTCATGTCATGACGTGTCTGTTAACCTCACCAAAGAAATGCTCTTTTCCGTTCTGACAAGAAAGGCAAGGTGAGGCGTTTAATTCTGCCTCCTTGCCTCCTTTTGACTTTTAACACTTAACAAATCCCATAAACAAAGTGACATCATTACCCCTCATTTTACCTGTTCAAGGATCCAAGACTCAACTTTCGTCCTCTGAGGTCCAGTCCCTGGCTAAAAAGAGGGAGTCCGGATGGGGTCTAATTTCCCTGCCCGACGACTTTGGTCTAGCACCCAGTCTGGATCCTCCCGCCGGTGTCCAGGTCTGGCTGAGGAGGCAGATCTCAGCTAGTGATGCCCTCAGACCCAGGTCTCCAGTCCCTGACCAGCTGTCATCACTGAGGGAGCCAGAACCCAGGCCCTGCTGGCCCTCAGGCTCCCAAGGCCGCCCAAACGGGGCCTGCGACCCACGGATGCTGTTGCCTCCACTAGGCTGCGGAGGTGGGATGGGGGGCGGCCGCCACTTCGAAGCCTGGGGCTGGTCAGTGGGCGGCCGTGGTCAGGGCTCTCAAGCTCTACAGGATACAGCCCTAGCCTACCTCCTGCCCCCAACTCACCTGCCGGCTTGATTCTGGAGGCCCTGGAGGGCCCCAGGGAGAAAGCCTGGACCTGCTTCTCTCCATACTCTCTGCCACAGGGGTATCTGTCAGGCTGACTGCTGGAGCAGCGGGACCTCTAGCCATGGGCACTAACCATCTCGCAATAAGGTCTTGTGCTAACAGCCTTGCCCTAAGGCAGCGGGACACCCCGCCACTACTATAAATGCCTATAATGGAAGATACTGTGTTAGCAATTACTGCTGTTCTTGTTTTCTCTTTGTTGTTGTTGGAAAGATATTTAAAATAACGGAACATCTTAAATATATGATCTGATGGGATGATATGATGAGATATGGTATACTCCTGACGTCATAAATAGGTTTTAATTATTGCACCTTCTTCATGACATTTGGTATTGTCACATTTTTATATATTGTTTATTCAACATCTTTTAAAAAAATTGAAGAGTATTCATTTACAATATGGTGTTAGTTTCAGTATATGGCAAGTAATATAGTTCTATTTTTCAGGCTATGTCCTATTACAAGCTATTAAAGATATTGAATATAACCCCCTGTGCTACACAGGAAATTCTTGTTGCTTGTCCATATATGGATAGTCTTCTGCACTTGTAAATCCCATGCTTGTAATTTGTCACTCCTTCCCTTCTTGTCCCCTTTGGCAACATAGGTCTGTTTTCTATGTCTGAGAGTCTGTTGCTTATATTTTGTATGATATCTTCTCTACTTAGTGTTTTTGTGTGTGTGAAGAAATTAAACCACTGATACAACTTTTAAAAAGATTTACTAAGTGCTACGCATTGAATTGTGCTCCTCCTGCCAAATTAATAGATTGAGCCCTAATCCTTAATGTGACTGCTTTTGGACACAGGGGCTTTAGGGACATGATTAAGGTTAAATGAGTTCAGAAGTTTGGGCCCTAATGCTACAGATCTGTTGTCTTCATGAGAAGAGGAAGGGTCATCACATCTATTTCTCCACGCAGTCACAGTGAAAAGGCAGTGGGGGACATCGCAGGAAGGTGGCCTCAGTACAGGAAGAGAGGTCCCATCAGAACCCAACCCTGCGGACACATTGACCTCAGGTGTCCAGCCTCCAGAACCCTGGGAAAACCAAATCTCCACAGTTTCAGGTGCCCAGTCTGTGGTATTTGTGTGACAGCCCAAGCAGAATAACACACTGGATTACTGAGTGCTTCCGATTATTTTATCAGTCATTTCAAATATCATGTTTCTCTTGGAATTTGATTATCTATCCACATATCGGTATAAAGTTTTCAGAATGTTTGATTTTTATGTTTCCATCTGTAATTATACTTTTAAAAATAATTTCTATTAGAACTTAATTATGTCTTTTCTTATTCTATGTATTCATAACAGGGAGAATATGGCCCCAAGGAGGTGAAATCTTGTCTCAGTTTTTTGAAGTATGAAGGACAGTATACATAAAGAGATAATATCAATGGTATATCAACGGTACTAAAATTTCAGGAGGGGTCTATAAGGAAAAAGATATTTTAAAAAGCTCCTGTATAACACAGGAACTTGGCTCAATATTCTGTAATAACCTAAATGAGAAGAGAACTTGAAAAAGAATAGATTGTAACTTAATCACTTTGTTATACACCTGAAACTTACACAACATTGTTAATTAACTATACTCCAATATAAAACAAAGAAAATTTAAAAACGTTAGGAAACACTGCCATGTTCTATGATCAATTTCATTAGTGTAGTGTCTATAATTGTAAGCTTCTCAAATAAATTTAGGTTTCATTATTACTCCCTACTGAATTTTAGTTTTTCATTTGATTTATTTGTTCTTTCAAATCTTGTCCCTTTCACTTTCTTTGAGTATTTTGCAATTCTTTTTCTAATACATTTCATTCAATTATTATCTTATTGATTTTCATATTTTATCTTTTCTGTTTGGGCTTCAAATATTTCTTTAAATTTTTCTTTCACTGTATCTCATAGGTTTTAATAAGTAATAATTACTATCATTTGATTTTAAGAACATTTTAATTTTAGTTTTGATCTGTTCTTTGATTCATAATTATTTACATGTATGATTTAAAATTTTTGATTGTATGCATTTTTTCAAACTTTCTTTTTATCATCAATATCCAAACCAATTGCGTTATAATCAGAGAATATGGTCTTTTTATTATTTCTTTTACTTTTAATTTTTTTGGCCATTCCAGGTGGCATGTGGGATCTTCATTCTCTGACCAGGGAAGTCCATGCCTTAGAAGCACAGAGTCTTAACCACTGGACCACCAGGGAAGTCCCCATTTCTTTTACTTTTATTTGGGCTTATTTTGATACATGACTGAATGGAAGATTCCTTATTATTAAATTATATATATATTACATTATAAATCCCATTATTCTAAGTTTATTGTGTTGTTCAAATGCTCTACAGTTCAAGTAATATTTTGTCTTTTTAACAGACAGTTGTTGCAGTTTCTCAGTATAAAGTGGATTTGACAATTTCTCTTTATCAGTTGTAATTTTTCTTTTGTAAGTGCATGCCAGTTACACAATAATGTAGCTTTCTCGGAAATAAAATTTTACCATCAGGAACTTGCCCTCTTTAACCCTCACACTGGTTTTCATTACTGTTCTTGAAGACTCCAGCCTTCTTTTGGTTTGCCCAGCATCGTGGCATATTCTTTTATCGTCAACTTTTTAATGTTCTTATATATTAGATGTTTTTCCTTTAAAAAGTACCTAGAATTAAAAAACAACTTGATGTGACTCTTCTTTAACTATTAAGTCAAGTTCATTTATTAGTGGGGTCTATGAAAAGAAGAGTTGACTCATTGGAAAAGACTCTGATGCTGGGAGGGATTGGGGGCAGAAGGAGAAGGGGATGACCGAGGATGAGATGGCTGGATGGCATCACGGACTCGATGGACGTGAGTCTGAGTGAACTCCGGGAGATGGTGATGGACAGGCCTGGCGTGCTGCAATTCATGGGGTCACAAAGAGTCGGACACGACTGAGCAACTGAAATGAACTGAACTGAACTGAATACTACTGACTTGGGGAGCTCTGTTTCAGAAGGCTGCCGAGATCATTACTGCATGAGCCCATGATCTAAGGACTGGGAAAAGGTTGGGTTATCTGGGATTGAAATCAGGTTCTTTGAACAGGAAGACAATGGGTGGTACTGAAGGATGTCAGTGTGGCTCAGAGGGCTGTCTTGCTGAGCTCAGACTGAAAGACACAAGGGAAACAAGAAGAACCCCTTCTGAGGACAGACACAATAGGGCAACAGGAGTAAACGTATCAGGGAACAGGGGACCAAAATGAGCTGAGACTGTTGAGGGGCATGGAGTTCAGCGAAGTTCCTCTAATACTGGATGGGAGCAAAGCAACAAGGGCTGCATAGATCCACTCACTGCCAGAACCGCTGGTGTCTTTGGAAGGAGAAAGAGTAGGGAGCAGCTCTGCTTTGCCTGGTGATCGTCTAGAGAGGGACCCACCCTCCAGTTGCAAAGGGTATTGGTAGGTCCACGTAGGAAGTGGGCACAGAGGCAGGACTGAGTGGCTGTGCATGTGGTCCCTGACCCAGAACTTACTGTCCAGGGCCAGGAGTGACCCAGAGATAACCTCACACATCCACAGAGGTCATTTGAGAGGAGCTGGGGATCATACATGGTGCTTGTAGCCTGTGCCTCATCCTTGTAGGAGGACACTGGACAGAATGTTTAGAATTGCAGAACCTGGATCCTCCTCATCCGTGAAAGATGGTGATGACCCTCCAGGTATATGGAAGATGGAGGGAGGTGACATGTGCAAAACACATAACACAGACTCCTTTTGCCCAGATAGTGACAGGAGGGCAGGTAGCTATGATGCCTGTTACAGGTGGGGCAGGAGGCAGGGCAAGAGTAAGCAGCTGAGTTGAACCCAAATGATGTCCCTGTGAGGAAGGAGCAGAGCTGTCCTCTCCTTGCGGTCCTCCTGGGGTCAGGACACATATTTCTTAATGATAAAACTCAAAATACTCAGTGGAGTGTGGTCTAGCAAACCTCTCACAAGCTGATGAAAAGTTCTTGCTGAACGAAAAGACGCCGGGATTCTTGGCCTCCGAAGGAGAAGAAATCAATCCAGGTCCAGAGACAAGGCTTGATGGCTCAGAGCTTTTATGTAATGAAGTTTTAAGGATAAAGGAGATAGAGAAAGCTTCTGACATAGACATCAGAAGGGGGCAGAAAGAGTACTCCCCTGCTAATCTTCAGCTGGATGTTATATAGTCACTAGCAGTCTGTTGGGGAAGGCAATGGCGCCCCACCCCAGTACTCTTGCCTGGAAAATCCAATGGATGGAGGAGCCTGGTGGGCTGCAGTCCATGGGGTCGCTAACAGTCGGACAGACTGAGCGACTTCACTTTCACTTTTCTCTTTCATGCATTGGAGAAGGAAATGGCAACCCACTCCAGTATTCTTGCCTGGAGAATCTCAGGGATGGGGGAGCCTGGTGGGCTGCCGTCTATGGGGTCACACAGAGTCGGACACGACTGAAGTGACTTAGCAGCAGCAGCAGCAGCAGTCTGTTAATGAAAGAAAGGAATGTCTTAAAACTCAGAATGGCACCAGACCCCTCATCCATAAGATGCATTTGGGATAATCTTGGCACCAGACAATTCATCCCGGGCCATAAAACGATTGACTTGAATCTTGAAGAAGGGCAGATTACCATACAAATAGTTTCGTTTACATAGATTAGGGGAACAATGTCTGAGTATAACATACTGGTTTGTCAAGTAGGTTCTGAGCTATTAGGCGTAACCTACTTGAAGACAGAGTTTGGGGAAAATGCATAGTACATTAACATAGCTTAGGACAAACATTTCCATAAGAAAAATTGGTTAACTCAAGGTTTGAGACTAGTTAACTTCAGGTGAAACCAGGTGTCATTATGGCAACACAGTATTTTAAGAGAAACCTCCTTTTAAATTTGTATAGAGAAGTCCAAGGGACTCTCAAGTCTTCTACACCAACCTTTATGGAGAAGGAAAAATACCGCTAGTTTGTTTCCTCCTGCAGCTTAAGAGAGATAAAAGTGTCTGACACTTGCAGCCTGTTTCCTCTGTTTGGAGACCCCTGGCCTTCCTGTTACCCTGTCGTGAGGAGACACCTGAAGATGGATCTGTGAGCTTCCAGAACTTGCCGGTGGAGCCGTTCAGGGAAGGACAGGGAACGTCTCCCTATCAGGGTTTACGGTTCTCTCTTCTCCTGATGTCATTCGATGTGGAGTTGGGCAGAAATGTACAGGAGCAGGGCACCAGAACTACCGTACACAGCTGCAGCTGCAGTTCCATCTGCAGCAAGATATTCAATAGCCAAAACTAGTAAAAGAATTAGGAAGTTATGAGTTTGGGGGTATTGAAGGCAATGGCACCCCACTCCAGGACCCTCGCCTGGAAAATCCCATGGACAGAGGAGCCTGGTAGGCTGCAGTCCATGGGGTCTCGAAGAGTTGGACACGACTGAGCGAATTCACTTTCACTTTTCACTTTCATGCATTGAAGGAAATGGCAACCTGCTCCAGTGTTCTTGTCTGGAGAATCCCAGGGATGGGGGAGCTTGGTCAGCTGCTGTCCATGGGGTCGCACAGAGTTGGACATGACTGAAGTGACTTAGCAGCAGCATTGCCTTTTTAAAATATATAATTTATTAATAGTTTACTTAATATGGCTTTCTATAATGGCTGTGTTAAAATAGCTGGCTCACAAAATTCTTGAAAATCCTACAAGGCCCTATGAGCTAGCTCCAGACCACTGCTGGCCACATGACACAAAAACCTCTTTGCTCAAAGAGAACTGAGGGCAGAGAGGACAATTTAGGGGGACAGAGATGCATGAATGTGTCCCCTTAGCCTCTTTTTTGTGGTCATCTGTACTCAGGGCTACAGTGAAGGTACTGTCTATTGGTTTCCCTTCTACTTGGATTTCCTGCACTGTACAGGTAGGTGTAGAAGACTCTTGAGAGTCCCTTGGACTGCAAAGAGATCAAGCCAGTCAATCCTAAAGGAAATCAACCCTGAATATTCATTGGAAGGACTGATGCTGAAGCTGAAACTACAATACTTTGGCCACCTGATGCAAAGAGCCTACTCATTGGAAAAGACCCCGATGCTGGGAAAGACTGAAAGCAAAAGGAGAAGAGGGTGGCAGAAGATGAGATGGTTAGATAGCATCACTGACTCAATGAACAAGCATATGAACAAACTCCAGGAGCCAGTGGAAGACAGAAGAGCCTGGAATGCTACAGTCCATGGGGTTGCAAAGCGTTGGACAAGACTTAGTGACTGAACAAGAAAAAAATAGTCACGGTATTTTTCAGCTCTAGTGTCCAGTTGGTCTGTTCATAGTTTTCTTTCTTTGCTGACCTTCTCATTTCGTTGATGCATCCTCCCCCTGAATTTCATGTAGTTGTCTGTCCGTGTTTCTTGCATTTAACTAAACTGCTCTAAGAGGACTGAATTCTTCATAAGGGAGTTCATAGATCTCTATTTCTTTAGAGTTTTAGTCACTTCATCACCTCATGTTTACTTGGCCCTTAATGGTCCCTTACTGGTTGCACTGGGACGCACACTTTTGAGGCAGTAGCCACTTCCAGTCATCTTGGACTCTTTGGTCCAGGGTATTGATTCATCTTCGTAAATACGTTGTGTGATCTTCACAAGGAATTCTTGTCTACTGATAGTCCTCTAGCATGTGAGTGTGCAAGGAAGCCTGATCATGTCCTCAAAGGCTTCTTCAAAAGGGACCTGGAAAATTGGGAGGTCTGTCTGTGTCATCAGAGGAGCTGATGGGAAACTGGGAACCAGGAATTAACATTATGAGAAAAGTAAAGGTACAGGAAGGGAACTTACATTTGTGAAGCACATAGTAGGTATAAGGACCTTTTCTGATGGTATCTTGGAGATTACATGGGTGGTGGCCTTGAATGTTAACCTATATGTGGTCAACAGTTTCCAGAGAATTCTCATATGTGCCAACCCCTTGTCATGATATCCAGAGCTAAAAGCCCAAGTCATGATTTTTCTAACATTTTTTCACTCACTACACGCTTTGTGATGTCTCTGAGTTCATCATCGTCTTCTTCCCGGGGACAGGGGAGAAGACCTTAAAGATTGGGCCCCTGAGTCTTCACAAGTGACAAGCCCTGTGAGGAGCAGGTTGCAGCAGTTACTGCCGCCCTTGTGGCTCCTTTTAGAGGAGATATCACCATCCACATCTTTTCAGTGAGGAAATTGAAGCACAGTGAGATTACGTAACTTGCCTAGGAGATTCAGTTCAGTTCAGTTCAGTCACTCAGTCATGTCTGATTCTTTGCAACCCCATGAATCGCAGCATGCCAGGCTTCCCTGCTCAATACCAACTCCCAGAGTTCACTCAAACCTATGTCCATTGAGTCGGGGATGTCATCCAGCCATCTCATCCTTGGTCGTCCCCTTCTCCTCCTGCCCCAAATCCCTCCCAACATCAGGGTCTTTTCCAAAGAGTCAGCTCGTCGCATGAGGTGGCCAAGTGGAGTTTCAGCTTCAGCATCAGTCCCTCCAATGAACACTCAGGGCTGATCTCCTTTAGAATGTACTGGTTGGATCTCCTTGCAGTCCAAGGGACTCTCAAGAGTCTTTTCCAACACCACAGTTCAAAAGCATCAGTTCTTCTGTGCTCAGCTTTCTTCACAGTCCAACTCTCTCATCCATACATGACTACTGGAAAAACCATAGCCTTGACTAGACAGACCTTTGTTGGCAAAGTAATATCTCTGCCTTTCAATATGTTGAGATTAAATAACAGCAAGTGAGTAATGGACACAGATTGCATTCACACATCAAAGATATTTTGGACTTTCTTGAAAGCGCATATTTCAGCCAACACCGTATGTATTTCAACCCTTGGTGACAGTGGAGACCAGTCTTGGGGAATGGGACTCATCATGTCTACATCCACAGAACACCAGGGTGCTCTGTCCTGGTGGGAGTAGTACAGTTGTCTCATCCAGAGGAGCAGTGCTCACCAGGTAAGAAACTCCCTTGCTGATGAGCAACAAATTCCAACTCCTTTTGACTGTAATCCAAAACACAATATATATGTTTAATTTGGTACAAAAGGGGCTCTTAACAGTTTGTGTTTTTGGTGCTTTAGACATTGGGCTATGGGGGTGGCAGTGGCAAAGGATTTTTGCAGAGCTTCTGGGCAGTGGGAGGGCTCAGCGGCAGGAATCCGGAGAATGACTGAGTGCATATGGGTTGGTGATGTCGCCAGTGAGAGCTACAGCTAATTAGGGGGGTACACTCCTGCCTGGGTCGAGGGCAGATCTTTGGGCCACAGAGCATTGGTGCGCAGTGAGAATTCATTAAGGCGAAGTTGGGGCATCTTCCCTGTGTGAAGAAGAGGAGAGAGAGAGGGTCACTGAGAAGCCTTGGAATTGGAGCAGAAGGCTGTGGTTTCCTTGGCTCAAGGGGATCAGATTCAGTACCTGTCAGGGTCCCCAGGGTGAGCTTTTGCTGACGCTGTCCCTCTTCCTGGGTGCTGGCCTCGAGTCTGGACGCCTATTTCTAGACTCTAGTCAGGCCCTGGACGTGTGCCCTCCCTTCCCCAGCGAGCCCTGTTGCTCTGACTCTGGACTCCCTTTGCTAGTGTTGCACATGTCTGGCCACCTCTGCACTGGGATCACCGCTGATTGCACAGCGGCCCCAGCACTGCCCAGGCTTTCTTGGTGTGTGTGTGTCAAAAGGACGAGTCCTCATCTCAACTCTCAACCTGGGTTCTGGACCCACAGGGCAAGGGCAGGCAAGGGTGCCATTAGATGGGGGATGGGCTGTTGAGGCAGCACCACATACAGAACTTTTGTTCTGGGCACCCTTTGGGCAGCATAATCTGCCTGCAGTACCCGCTGTCCCTGGCTTTTCTGTCATCTCCCACTAGTCCCCAGCTGAGAGTCCTGTATGTGACAAGGAGGGTGGCCTGAGCACGCTGATTAGCTGACAGCGTCTCTGGGCATCTCTGGATTGGATTTGTCAATGGGACTTCAGGGCCTCTGGACTCTGAGCTGTTTGGACTCATCTGGACATTCCCTTATCCTCAACAAAAAAGTAACCTATCATTCTTGATAACT
Organism: Oreotragus oreotragus; assembly: GCA_006410675.1. Classification (NCBI taxonomy): domain Eukaryota; kingdom Metazoa; phylum Chordata; class Mammalia; order Artiodactyla; family Bovidae; genus Oreotragus; species Oreotragus oreotragus. The sequence goes on along the minus strand of SJYX01013778.1, from coordinate 114,787 downwards.
GCATTATAAATTCAGTGGTATTTTATTATTTTATCCCTGGTTTTGAGATAAAAATGTTAGGATTGGAGTGTTCAAGAAACTAGGTCAAGATCGTAGACTTGGTAACAGGTTGAAGCCAGTACGTTCCTATGGTCACTCTTGAAGATGGCAAAGGTATCTGTCCACATTCTCGCACAGCACCCCTCAATGCAGATTTCTGTGCCTTATATCATAAGATCCAAAATGCTTCCTTGTTTCAGAGAAATGACCAAAAACATCTACACAGAAATATATGTGACTAGAAGTGTTCATTCATTCATTCACCACAGGAGGACTCAGTGTGTGTGTGGACCACATGCAGTCTGGATTTGGTGCTCCTGTGACACTCTGATCTGCTGGTGCTCATTTGTCCCCCTCACACCATAGGGTAACACTGGTAACCTGGGAATATCTTGACCATGGGACTGATGAGGACAGTACTCAATTTCCAGCATTTTGGTTCTCCAAGCCTAACAGTCCCAGGGTAAAAGTACTGGATGTTTCCTCTGTTGGGATGGACTTTTCACTTCACCAACTCCTTTTTATCAATTATTTCTTAGCTTATGACATGTCACCGTGTCACAGATTCTGAACTGGCCAAGCAGGCACTCACTGTTACATTCATGACTTTCAAGTCTCCAGAGAGCTATTGAGAGATACATGGAGAATGGGGCTTCTGTGAAAGCAAGGCTGGGCCTGAGGGCTCTATTCTGATCCACAGCCAGGAGCCCAGCTGCACTGACGCCTCTGTCCCCAGCAGCGTATCTGGCGGGCGGGAGCGCGCGTCAGCTGTGTCCCCAACAGTGTCCAGAGGCTTCCAGCCTGTCCAGAGCTTCTAACACCCACCCGACCAGCCACCTGAGCCAGTGTTTGCTGATTCAGTGAATACAGTCAGTGCATCCCAGCTACAGACTCTGGAACCAGAACATCCTCCAGCCCCCGGGCCCAGTCTGTACAAAAGGTCTGTGCATGAGAACACCCCAAAATACGATGCCCAGGTGCTTCCCAGGTGAACCAGGAGCAGTACCTCTTTGAATCTGGAGGCCTGAGGAGGGCAGATCTCTGGTGGCTTGGAAGTAACCATCATGAGACCGTGAATGCTGAACTGAAAGGGGGCACAGCAGTGAGAATGGCCAGGCTCAGAATTCAAGTTCAGCTTTGTTCCTTCCAGCCTCTGTGACCTGGGTCAAGTCACTCAACGTCTCTGTGGGTCAGTTCCCCCTTGGTAAAGCTGGGATAATAGTTCAGCTCAGTTCAGTTGCTCAGTCGTGTCTGACTCTTTGCAACCCCATGAATCGCAGCACGCCAGGCCTCCCTGTCCATCACCATCTCCCAGAGTTCACTCAAACTCATATCCATCGAGTCGGTGATGCCATCCAGCCATCTCATCCTCTGTCATCCCCTTCTCCTCCTGCCCCAAATCCCTCCCAGCATCAGAGTCTTCTCCAGTGAGTCAACTCTTTGCATGAGGTGGCCAAAGTACTGGAGTTTCAGCTTCAGCATCAGTCCTT